>CAEFZX010017750.1:0-28543 GCA_903066825.1 Alfaro cultratus
ATATATCAGGGACATAAAAAATATGCTATAAAACTGGAAATCAACTTTTGATAATCCTATCATTATTATATTTATTTCTTTATGTCTTTATTCTGTATTGTAGCGGGATTAGTACTCTACACACATAAGCATATTTATAAAATAATATAAGAAAATAATATATTTTTTTCCCCTTAAAAATAGGGAGGGTTAAAAGTGACACAATAAAAATAATAAATAATCATTAAATCACTAATTAAATGTACCCAGTTTAATGCTAATAAGTAGCTACTAATTCAACCTAAACAGATAATTGATTACTTATTCTTTGATTACACATATAAACTATTTCAGGTTCCAGTCGGTGGTTCTCACAAAAAATCTCATTTAGAAAAACTAATTAGCAGTTTCGTCAGTGTCACGTCTCCATAATGCAATGTCCCAAATCAGCCACGCGGGGGCGATATAAGACAAAAGTCTTGATATCCCTTCACAAAAAGTAGTAGAGTTAACTTCATTTTATTAGGTATATTAATATACGGGCCGTGTCCTTGTGGTGAACTAGAAAATATACCAATTTAAAACTTTTTCGGACGAATTTAGAACATTTTTAAGTTAATGAAAATTTGAATATGAGGTCATTTTAAGCAATAAGTTAAACATTAATGTAAACTTTTATGACACTATTACGTGCTATTTTAATAGTTAAATTAACTATAAGTTCATACACTTATAGTAGGATAAACTTACAAATATATTTGTAAGTTTGTTTAGCATAATATTATTTGTAGCACATATACTTTTTAAAGTGTTTGAAGGCAACCCATGCTGTGTTTAAGCTGCAATGTATTTACAGCTTTAACAATTTAGACATTTGAGCTCAGAAATGTCCTTGTTTTTTTCTATACAATGAAACTGATCTCAAAATTTCCGTTTTATCAAGAAAAATTTTGAGTTTTCTGACTGTATTGAATGAGATTAATCTTAGACATTTTCAAGAAAAATCCAGGACATTTCTGAGCTTGTGTGGTAGAAAAAAACTAAGAATTTTTTTAGATTAATCTAAAAAAAAAAAAAAATCTGCTTTTTCTAGTAGATTTTTAATTTTTGCAACTCAGAAAATTCTAATTTTCTTCTAGAGAATTTCTGAGATAAATCTTGAATCTTAAATTTTGACTCTTTCTTGCAAATCTTTGACTTTTCAAATTCAGAAATGTCAATTTTTTATAGAAAATTTTTGATTTTTATCTAGTAAATTTGTGAGTTTTGAAATTTCCCTGCACTTTCTAGAAAATTTCGGAGATTAATCTCAACACTTCTGTTTTTTTTTGACAAATGTTTTACTTTTCAAACTCAGAAATTCACAAGTTTTTTTTCTTGAAGACTTCTAAAGTTATTTATTTATTTATTTTTTTTTTTTTTAGCAAATTCGTGACTTTTGAAAGTCAGACATGTCCTTGTTTTTTCTAAACAATGTGGGAACTTAATCTCAAAATTTCAGATTTTTTTCTAGCAAACTTTGGTCTTTTAAAACTCAGAAATTTCTCATTTTTGTTCTTGAAAATTTGAGAGCTTAATCTGAAAATGTCTGAGTTTTCTGGCTGAAACCTACTTCTGTTTGTTCTACCTATAATTGCCGTGTGACGTCACAGTGAACTGTTTTCGGAGAGTTTGGGGGAAAACGTCACAGTCCGTCGCTTCTCCATGTTGAAGTTTGAGGATTTTAAAAAGTTGTAGATTTCTGACGGACTTCCTGTTTCGGACATTTTTCTCTCTTCGGGGGTCGCTGCCCCCCCACGCCCCCCCAGTCCAACTCTCTCTATTTTGGTGCTTCCTCGCGCTGCCAAGCCCCTGACGTAATGCTCCGCTGTTAATGATTAGCAGCGCGAGCCTCCCGGCCTACATCAAACAGGCCGGAAGCCGGCCTGGAACAACCTTCAAAATAAAAGCCTCACGCTCAAATCCACTGCGCCTCTGGTATGGCTGTCTAAAAATGCAACATCAAATGTTAATTTGATTAATTAATAATTTCAAAACAAAATCTAAAACTGTATCTTTATTTCTAGTTGTTAAGGTTTTGATTAATTTTAATTTTATTTAGCTTTAACTTAACATTTTTAATCGTTTTTTGTTTTTATTAATTTTAACCATTTCTTTGATATTTTTATTTTATTTGTTTTTTAAATGGTTAGTTTATCTTTAATACTAATAAAAAATGTTTTCATTACATCGTCATTTCATTAGTTTTCATTAATGATAATAACTTTGATACTAAATTGTTTAGAATAAAACAAAGTAAATTAGATGGAATTTTGTTAAATTAAGTTTCACTTTTATTTTAATGTGAAATTCAAGTTGGTTATAATAAATGAAATCACATCTAATATAATTTTTATTTTAGATTTAAAATGCACCATTTAATTTAACTTAAGTTAAAAATGCTTTATGTTAAACTAAATTTATTTAACTTAATTTCATAATAATTGTGGTTTCTTTGTTTTGTATTTGCTGTTTGTACAAATTGTATTTATTGACCAAATTTGTGCAAAATCTAAAACCAGCAGATGGGAAAAAAAAGCCTTTTGGCTCATTCTGCAGAAATGCTTATTAATCTGTGTCAAATAAATTAACAAATTGCAAATGAGTTTAATTGCGATCCTTCAAAATGAAGCTCCGGACTTTATTTTGACAGCCACGCAGCGGAACATGTCGGCTGCGTCCCGCTCGCCTTTCCAGAAAGGTTTAGAGCAGCGCAGCCCGTCTGCTGGACGGACTCAGAGGGAAAAGTTAGGCAAGATGGCAAACCCTGCAGACCCGGAGTGAAAGGGCGCCGCAGCCCCTCGTACAGCCAGAAACCAGCCGAGCCTGAGTTTCCTCCTGCGGGGGAATCCGACGATGCAAACCGCGCCAGAAGGTAGGAAACAAATAATGATCTAATCATTTAAAAATTCAAACTCTTAAGCTTCTCATCTAATATCCCCCACTTTTCAGGTAGTTGCATTATTTGCATCTACTTCTGTGTGTAACTTTAAAGCTATTGATCCCATTATAAGGAGGATATTGTTGTTTTTCCACACGCAGCAGGCTGGGTGCTGATGAAGCAGAGTGACAGTTTTAGACAGCAGATCTGCTCCCACATTTTACTCCTCAGCTTTCCTCTCTGGATCCGGATCCCCCACGCAGACACAGAGCTCCCTTCTCCCGTGGAAGGCGAACCTATCATTGAAATAATGTCAGGAAGTCGGCAACCCGGCCGGCGTCCTTTGGAAAATTCAGCGCCAGGATTCAGCAGTATTTTTAGGAATGGGTGGATACCAGAAACATTTTTCTTTTCTTTTTTTTGGCCTTTATTTTTGTCCCGGCGGTGAATGCCACAAGTCCTGTCCTGCACAGGCGACAGCTATAAATGCTCGGTTAAGTTTTCAGAGTCTGGCTTCTTTCAGTTAAATAAATAATTTAAATTGTCCCACTGCAGCAGCAACAGGGACACTGTCGGATCAGGCTGTGTACAAGTCTGAATGAAAGAAGTAGAAAGTGACACACAGAGAGTAGTGGCGCAAAACCCACGTTATCAACTCACAGGGGCGCCGTGTATAGGGGGCGCCAGAAAAAGGGTGTAAAAATTACTTATGGTGGCTTTTTCTGTATTTATAGGTGACTTATTATGTTTGAACAGGTTAGAATATGGGTTAAAACATGTACAGAACATTTTTTTTTGCATAAAATCATTCTTAGATAATGAGACTTCTGTCTGTCCTTTTTCAGAATGAGCGTTTTCAGGGCTCTTGTCACTTTAAATCCAAATAAGTTGCTGCTGGCCACGCCCCTCCCCCACTCAAATTTTACATTTACGTGTGAAAATAGTTGCAAAAAGATGCACAATTATACAACTGCACATGCTTGAAAAGTATCAGTAGAGCCTCCTGCGCAAACAACAAGAATGCAGCAAGTGGTTTCAGGATGGTAAGTCATCAACGAAACACTTGTCTTTTCCAGCAGCCATTGTACTGGAGCTGCTTGGGCTGCTTGTTGGAATGTGACTTAATCTGGGAAGTTTTTGAAACTGATCGTTTTCCAGACACCAAAAAACATTAACTTATTGCCAGAAAACTTTTTATTTTTATTTTATTTATTTTTTTGCCTTGGGTTGTTTTTAGAAGCAGTTGATACCCAAATGAAAACATACAAAATGTGAATACTTGCTGGCATTTGTTCTGTTTGGGTTGCTAGGCAAAGGGGCAGTGCCTGTGGAATGTGATTTAACAAGCAGGAGGTTTTCAAAACACAAAAAAACATTAAGTTATTGCCAAAATGATGGGTCTATTTTATATTAAATACAATATGTATATATTTAACCACATAGTTTTATTTATTTTCATTTTGGGATCAATAGGGTATTTTTAAATTTAATTTGAATTTCAGTTTAGAAGTAGTTGCGACCCAAATGGAAGTACAGAAATGTGGATACATGCTGGAGTTCCTCTGGGGTTGCTAGGTAACAAGGCTGGAGTTCCGCTGGTGTTGCTAGGTAACGGCGCAGTGCTCGTGGAATGTGACTCAACAATCGGGAGGTTTTTGAAACAGCTCATTTTCCTGACACCAAAAAAAACAAAAGAATAGTTTTTAGAAGCAGCCGAAACCCAATGGAAGTACACAAATGTGGAATTTGAGCATCTGTTGTTTTGTGCTTGTGTAAATGACGTGCCTCAGGAAGTACGAGGTTGCAGTTTCCCTGTTGAACATGCTTCTTTTCTCATGCCTGACGTCCACCTGCAGGCCTGACAGGGGATTCCCTGAAGGGAAATGCCACAGACTGATGCTGCTGCGACACAGCTAGAGCTGGAAAAGAGCTGACTCATCACCGATCAATCCCATCTGAGATCCACCGAGCAGATCCGATCACCTCATGCCTGCTTAGAGCCGGATCCGCCTCTCCTCTCCTCCTGTCTCTCACTCTCTCAGCAAAGGAGATTATCGGGAATCGAAGGTGGTGTGGAAGCCCCTCCAGCAGGGATTTATCCGCCATCTGGGACGTCCCACCGCATCCGGCGGCGCCTCGTCCGTCCCGCCCGGCAGACCATGATGTTTCGGGATCAGGTGGGCGTGCTGGGCAACTGGTTTAAGGGATGGAACGAGTGCGAGCAGACCGTGGCTCTGGTGTCACTGCTGAAGAGGGTGAGCCGGACCCAGGCCCGATTCCTGCAGGTGTGCCTGGAGCACTCGCTGGCTGAATGCACGGAGCTGCAGGTCCTGGAGGGAGAGGCCAATAATCCAGGTAGGACGGCTTCTTCTCAGATTAATAGACAAAAACACAAAATATTATCAAGTTCTAGTTTCTACTGCAAGTAGTATGCTTGAAATAAGATAAAACTAACTTACAAGTAACTTTTCAGCAAGAGATGAGAGCTTAAGTAAATAATTCCTTAATATTTAAGAAAAGATAAATGTTTGTTGGCAGATTGTTATAACCTGGGTTATAAGTGAAACAATCTGCCAATGAAATAATAAAAAAAAAAATCAATATTAAGGAATTACACTGTTAAAAAAGCTGAAAAGTTACTTTAAGATAGTTTTGACTTATTTCAAGTCTACTAATATTTGTACTAGACCAGAAATACTTGGTAATATTTTGTGTTTTTGCAGTGTATGATACAAAAAAAGATGAGTACACTCAAATTCACGCTTCTGCTTTAATTTATTTTCACTGCAATATTTTCATGACCCACATTTGTCACAGCATCAACAAATGTTGGTTCTGGTTGTGCATCGATATCAGTTATCACACTACTGGTTAGTAATTAAACTGCAAAAACACAAAATCTAACCAAACATTTTGTCTTATTTCTAGTTCAAATATCTCAGAACACTTGAAATAAAACTAAACTAATTTACATGTAACTTTTCAGCAAGATATAAGCACTTCTTTAATTACTAATAATTTATTAATATTGATTAAAAAATGTTCTAGTTACACTGGCAGATTATTTCACTTGTAACAAAACATTTTCCAATTTTACAAATGAAATAATCTGCCAGTTGAACAAATTTTTTTCATCAATATTAAGGAATGTTGTACTTAAAACAAGCTACAATCTCATTGTAAGTTAATTTTGTCTTATTGTAAGTTTACTAAGATATTTGCACTAGAAACTAGACAAAGATACTTGGTAAGAATTTGTGTTTTTGCAGTGATTTTACTTCCAATCAAGTGCAGTCAGCTTCCCTGCTCCTGGTTGAGAGAATCATCCCCACAGCATGATGCTGCCACCACCTTCGGGGTTGGTGTGCTAAGAGTGATGCTATTTTTCTTCTTTGGTTTTCTGTCAACAAACCATTTCGTCGTTGCCACTCCTGCAGAAACAAACAGCTTTATGTTCCTCTGTCACATAAAATGCGGTGAAGTTTGTGCTGCTAATGATTCCAAATGTAGAAATGAGTCCCAGGGGAAATTATTAGACATTTCAGAGAGATTATTTCTTCCTGTAGAGTCTGTTTGTAGGCGTTTGCTGAAACGATTAACCAGATTAATCGATTATTTAAATAATTGTCAACTAACTAATTAACTATTAACGGGAGTAAACAGACTCAAAAAACGCAGTTTTGGTGAAAGAGCAACACACTCAGAGCAGTAATTAAGCCAAAATTGTACAAAAATATTAATTTTTATTATTGTAAGAAAAACGTCTGCAAATGTGTTCTACCTAAAATTCATCTAGTGTCAGTTTTAGCTGGTTCAAATTCTTTCAAAAAATTATTAAACACTTTTGATTTCATATTATTATTAGCCTCACACTGCATAGCAGAGCTTTTTTATGTTGTTAGAAATATTGTTTAATCTGCAGATGCATCCTTTGCTAAAAATGATGAAATATTCACTAAGCGAATGCTGTTGTTGCATTTTAGGGAACAAAATGTTTCTTTTCTCATTTTAAAATTGAAGTATTTGTTATTTTGCATCTTTTAATGTAGTTCTAATACTGTAAAAAAAAAAGGCTTAAATGAAAAATTTGCACAATATGCCAATTTTTTTATTCGATTAATTAATTAATCGTCAATTGACAACTAAAGTTTGCATTTCTTTCTGTCTATATTAATGTCTTTTTGAGTTAAATCTGCAGACTTTTACCATTTTTGCTGTTTTCTGCTGCTTTTTGATCTATTTTTGGGTTTTAACACATGAAGATGCGCTGATATAGTTTGGATCAACTCACCGGACGTGAAGTGGTGAAAAGCTGTTGCAGATTTGACATTTTACAGTCTTGTAGCTCTTCCTGACCTGGTTTTGGGCCAAAGCAACAGGGGAAGCAGTAAGGAGGGGGTTCTGCCTCGGTTTCTGTTGCATCACACTGCAGCACGGCCATGGTAACAGAAACCTTGGCAACCGACTGCGCTCATGAAAAATAGAGTGAAGCGCCGCTGGGATGGAGCGGCACCTGTAGCGGCGCATGGACGGGTTATCAGATCTGGGTGAGCCGCTCCCTGTCGGGTCACACTCCTCTCTCTGCTCTGTGTTGTTGTTTGATAAAACCAGACATCAAAGCTGACGGCATGGCGTTTTCCCCGGAGACCCCTGGAAAAATAAAACTGTGTTTATACCGTCAGAGATCAAAGCGCAGCGGGGAAAGCACCTGATGTTACTCAGCCGCTGGTTCGTCTGGTGCCCATTGTAGAGTCCGAAATAAAACCTGAGTGAAACGCTAAAGGTATGCAGTTGTGTTCGAGAACTGGTGTTTCTTTATTTTGGAAATTAGTTAATAAAAAAAACATAGTTTATAGTGTTAAAGTTTAATTTTCTGCTACCCAATATTATATAAATAATTTAAAAAATTCCAACTGGACCGTCCCGGTGTAAATAAGTTATCTAAGGCTGCTTTCACACCTGACAGTCCAGTGGACTCGGTTTGATTGAGGACCAAAATTGCAGCATTTGTTGCATTTTCAGTTGCTGGGTTTCCCAAATCAATCAAACCCTTTGAGCAACCTGTTCCCTTCCTCACCTGTGGGGGTGCTGCAACAAGAATCTCTAAAGTAAATTACAGAAAAACTCTGAAGATGACTCAGAGACCAACTTCGGTCTTCACAAAATGTAAGCAAAAATGGGGTGGTGTCAGATTTTAGTGGCTGTTGGATTTCTCTTTTGTCTTTGACAAAAGTCCATGAGCCATTTCTCCTGCTAGCACTAGCTTAGCATGTTTATTTTGGTTGTATTTACCCAGAATGCCCCATGTTGCAGTTCGCTTCCTAATTTTGGATCGGTTTCCGGTCCGTTTGGCATTCTCATATACATTCATATACAGTTCACTTCTACTGTACCGAGTCCAAGGCTTTTGTTCGGACCAGAGTTCGATTAGCATTCACACCTCACCAACCGAACTGGACTAAACTAAACAGGACTGGTGTGACCATCAGATGCTGAAGGGAGCGATATTATTGTGATCATTTAAATGTAAGACATGTTAAAGTCATACTTTGACTTTAAAGAAAGATATTTTAGGCTTTTGTAGCAGCTACTACGATTAACTCTGTCACTGTAACACATTTTCCTGGACGGTAAATTGTCTCAGAATTTATTGCGATAAATGATAATATTTTTGTTTTGAGACCATTTTTGAGTAACATAATGGTAATAATGGCATAATAATACATAAACACATTCCAAGGTCAATAAACTTTAAATTCTAAAGACCATTTAACACTGGAACTTAAAATATACAAAATAAATAAACAAATCAACAAATAAAATTAATTATGAAGTCTCTGTAAAACAAAATTAACCTTAAAAAAAGGCTAATTGAGACCAAAACACCAGACTGAAACTTTAATCATCCAGTTTTTGGTAGAAAGAGAAATATTATTCAATTTATGATGCGATGAATTGATTTATTGCTTATTGTGACAGACCTAAATATAACCTTTTCTGCATTTTTACAGTTTATATATTATTATTTTTGTCATGTTTTTTATCAGTTTTTTTTTCATAGCACATTTCAGCAACAAGGAAGTAAAAAAGTGCTTTCATCATAAAAACCTCATACAGTCATCAATTATGATTATTATTATGATGTAACAGCTATAATACCAGCTTACTAGAACATATTTTATTTACTCACGCAGCTTGTTAAAAATGACGGGGTTGGTGCCGTTCACAGAGCGACTCGGTAAACAAAAGAAAAGCTCTCACAGTCTTAGATAAAACGTGACTCTGCTGCAGGGAGAGAGCTAACAGTTGTGCAACGTGTGTAAACTGTAACTATGTGCATAATCCACTCAGCCTCAGACAGTTCTGCTCGTTTCTGTTTACAAAACAAAAGACGAGTAGCGGCTCCGCTGAGCAGCGCTTTCGTTGAGCTGCGCCATCTTCGTTTGCAGCTGAGAGGGGTTCATGCATTTTTCTTACAGTTAGAGAAAAGGATACGAAACATTCAGCTGTGAATTTTGCATGATGTAGTTGATTCAATTCAATTCGATTCAATTTATTATTGGTCAAACTCGGATTCGGCCAGAAAACTGCAATCAGTGCACTCCTGGTTGAAAATCAGAACGTTGATAATTACGTCCAGATTTTAAGACTGAGTAGGAAACCTCAACAAAATGCCGCAATTTCTGGACTACAAGCCAAACTGTGATCCATCCTAAATTGTATCAGGATGGAACTTTAAAAAAAAAAACACCCATTCACTTTGATTGCTGACAGTACAGTTCTCTGTTGACCTACTGGCAGCTTGTGTTTGTTGCTCATCCTATTTATTGTAAATCTTTGAAAAACATAAGTGGAGCCTCCTGCACAACCAACAAGTATGAAGCAAGTGGTTTCTTGATGATAAGTTAACAGTAAAACACACATAAAAGCGGTCAAACCAGCTGACCAAACGTGTTGGAGTTCTGCTTGGGTTGCTAGGTAACGGGCTCGGCTTAGCTGGGGTTGCTAGGTAACAGCATTGCCTGTGGAATGTGACATAATCTGAAGGTTTTTGGAGCAGCTCATTAACTCACTGCTTTTTAAGTGCTTGGGCCATTTTTAGAAGCAGTTGAGACCCAAATAGAAGCATAAAAACACACAAAATATGAATTTTAAGACAGCTAGCTAGCTAGTTGGAGTTAAAGACAGCTTATGGAATCCAAACGGAAGTATAAAGATGTGGAAAATGTCCATTTAAGTCTTTATTTTGCTGTGAGCATCTATCAGCTGCTGGTGTCCTGCAGCAGCACTAAAAGCCCTGGAAGTGGTAAAGCTGCACAGAGCCCAGGGAAGACGGGGAGACTCATCTGGTTGGAAAAGAGACACATTCCTGTGGAACAACTGTAACTTTCTGTACCTCCGGAGTGAATTTTGGGCCTCGCCTCGCTGTTTTCCCTTTCACTTGTGTCAACTTGCGGTTGCCTTTTCCCTTCGCTGATTCAGCTCAGTAAGATTTGAATCAGTGGAGCTGCAGAGTCGACGTGAAAACACATGCTGCCGAGTAGAAGGGGGACGGAGAAGGTTGTGTAGTTACGTGATCCCTCTGGTATGTTGTGGTAGCTTGTTTGAGTGTTTAAGGGCTGGGGCAAGGCTGATATATCACTTTGCTTTGTTTCTGGGATCTCATTTCTTTCATAATGCTGCAGATCAGGAAAACGTGTTGCAGCTTTCTTCAGATAGAGGTTGTTTCAGATATGCATCATGTGTTAAAAACCAGCTGATGAGCATAAAACCCGTCACGGTTTGGTTTGCAGATCGGAGCAGAGACGCTCCGGCTGCCTCAGGGTTAACTTCCCACTGGGACGTTTCGGACTGCGAGTGGAAAACTCTTCGGAAAGTGTTGTACAAATGAAAGGAATCCTCTGTGACCTACTTCTCTGTGCATCTCAGAGGCGGCTTTGTTTTGGCAGCCAGCGAGCGGTGCGACTTTGTGTGCTCCTTGAGACGCAGCCTGAGTAAAACGGGGATCACCGCCTCACACACAGGCTTCCACAGTCCTGATTTATTGCGATTTGATTTTTTTCCTCCCATGTTATTTTTGGATTGCTGGGATTTCCTTGGACTTTAGACTTTCTTTTAACAAGAAATGTGTAAATTCACATTTAAAATGCAAAACTTATGGGATTTTGTACACTTTGGGCTTAATTGCTGCTCTGAATACGTTATTCTTTCAGTAATTAGCCTTTTTTAGAGTTTGTATACTCAGTTAACGATTAATCGATTACTAAATTACATGACATGATTAGGGAATCATGTCAGAGTTGTGATTTATTGCGTTTTGCTTCCCTCCACCCCCACTAATTTTGGATTTCTGGTATTTCCTTGGACTTTAGACTTTCTTTTTTTTTTAAACAAGATACAGTATGTGTAAATTAGGGTTGAAATTATTAATCGTTTCAAGTAATTTAGTAATCGATTAATCATTCACTGGCGTATGCAAACCCCAAAAAAAGGCTAATTAGTGAAAGAATGACATATTTAGACCAACAGATTAGCCTTTTTTGAGTTTGCATACACCAGTGAACGATTAATCGATTACTAAAATACTTGACATGATTAATCGTTTCAGCCCTAATTTATAAATTTCTTGTTAAAAGAAAATTTGAAATCCCAGAAATCCAAAAGTAACAAGGGAGGAGAAAAAAACAAAATGTAATAACTCACGACTCTTGACATGATTTTTAGTAATGGATTAATTGTTAACTGTAGCATACAAACTCTAAAAAGGCTAATTACTATTTCTAATATTGTATAAAAAATCTTAAGTGTATAAATGAAAAATCAGCAGAATGTCAATTTTTTAAAAATATGATTAATCGTCCAAATAACTTATTAGATGTTTTATATTAGGTATTTGTTTAATATCTAATATTTGTTTATTTGCATTTTCATGTATTTCCAGTATTGCATAAAATAGGCTTAAGTGGTTAAATGAAAAATCTATAGAATGTGGTTATTTAATCAATTAATCATCAGAATGATTGATTACTAAACAGTCATATTTTTTGTGCCTTTTTACAGCGTATTTGAGTCTTAAAAGGGAAGATATTGGAGGAGACTTAAAATAGCCGCCAGAGTTTTCTCTGGAAGATTCCCACTCAGGATGCAGGATTAGTGTGAGGGTGGGGTCTGGGCAGGACAGTGGACCTGCTGTTCTGAATGACTAACATCATTTTAAAGTGCTGCGGCGCTGACTCGGCCTGCACAGCTGTTTGTGCTGGAAACCGGACCGCGAAGAGTTGAAAAGTACACGCAGCTGAACAGACCGAGCCAGAACTCCATAAGATACATTCTGGTTTGAGATTTTAGGATTATTGTTATTAATCAGAACTGAGCAATTAATCAATTTTAATCGATATCATTATCGATTAATCAAAATTTTTGGTTTTGGAAAATTAGGATTTTTTTGTCTCTTTTTTTCACCAGTATTCTTGTTGGGTTTCAGCAGTTTAGAGTAGGTCTGGACAATAAATCAATAATATTTATTGCAATAGATAACACATGTGATACAATATTCAGTATATAGAGTATTCACTGAGCTCCAATCTGGAACCGCACAGCATTCTGGGAGTTTTTCCTCTGGTAAGGGGAGGAAAGATTGTAGTTGCAGCTAAGCTAGGTTGGTGGAATCCACTCACTCACTCACTCACTCACTCACTCACTCACTCACTCACTCACTCACTCACTCACTCACTCACTCACTCACTCTATCTATCTATGGTTACCTAGCAACAACACTTGTGCAGCAGCAGCTTTAGGTTTTGTCTCAACTGCTTAAAACCCCCCCCAATGGCGTGGAGTGAAAGCTGTGGCTAAACCAGGAAAGGTCACGCTACCAGTTTGGTAATATTTTAAACGAATCAATAATTATTGATCTCAACTGATGTGAAACAGGTTTTCCAGCCGTACCGTGCGACCGTAGTTCAGAGCGACTTCAGCACGCTCAGGGCGGCCATCTTGCTTGACAACCTTGTGTTTTACAGCTTCTATTTATCTGAACTCTACGACTGAATATTAGGCCCAAACTACAATGTTTTTTCAGTTTTGATTGCGAAAGTCGAAACAGAATAAAATCAGAATATTAGAAGAATAAAGTAGGAATTTTATGTGATCTCCAACGCAAAAAATAGATATAATGTTGCATATTTTAATGGGCCATAAATCAATTTTATCAGTTCATTGACATTTTGGTGTTTGAAGAGTTAAGTTTTGGAAATCTGCATTTTTTCCCCCACTAATGTGTCCATAGTCCAGAGTGATGTCAGTACGCCCAGGGCGGCCATCTTGTTTTAGAAGTGTTTTCTGCTTATTTGGACATTGAATTCAGGACAGAATATAAGAGACAGGCTAAGATTTTTATTTCCTTTACAAAAATAGTCATAATGTTACAAGAATACAGTCTTAGTAATATGAGAATAAAGTGATATGACAAAGTTGAAATAATGTGAGAAGAAAGTTATAATATTAGGATGAAGTAGTAATTTTATGAGAACTTCAACAAAGCTTTTTTCTCTCAACACAAAATTCTTCTTGCTTAGGATGTTCTTCTGGTAAAATTCACCTTTTTACTGCTAATTTTATAACTATATTCTTGTGATTTAACAAAAAATCTTTTATTTTGGCCCTAATAATCTTGTACAACTCTCAAGAGGAATGACTGAAATAAAATCCACTTTTAGAAAATATTTCCTGTTGTTTGTTTTTCAGAAAACGGTGAAAAAAAAAAAAAAATCATTTATCAAATTTTTTAAAAATCTGAGAGTTACTTTTAGGCCACATCACCCTCAATTATGTATTCATTTATTTAAATTGGGCTCAGTTTTACCGATTTCTTCAGTCGTGACAAGCATGTAGTTTCATCTTTTTGTAATCCAGACGCATCTCATAGGTTTTCCATTCGGTACGTCGACGTTTAAAAATGCCAAATATGTCACATTTCTTTGACTAAAAATCCAGGAACTGATCCCAGATCAAAGCTACATTTATTCCAAATGCTCCGAGCTTTTCTCCTACATCTGCTAATGTGGAACAAAATCCATTTCTCTCCACGATGACTAAGGTCTCAGGAAGGCTTGTGTTGTATAATGACTCATATCAGTGAGTGAAGTTCTGCTGCTCTCCCTGCCTGAACTGGGCCTGATGAAAACCTGGCCTGGAAGTCCGCATTCCTGCCTGAGGCGCTCAATTGTTCCAGTGTTGGGGATACTGTCTAGGAATGTGGGCCCAGTCTTGAGTTGAGTAAAACAGGAGTTTTTTTCCAGAGTAAGGAGGTGGGGGTGCTTTCAGTGGAAAGGAAACTGATTCCACCCACAGTGGAGGGAAGGTCTCCTGAGTCCACAGTGGTGTGGAAGAGATGGGTGGGGAAGGAAAAAAGATGAACAGCGAGGAGGACTGGTTTCCATTTGGAGCTGAAATTCATCTCACATCCTTCATATACCAGTTTCCCTTTACGAGCTGTTGGATATTTATTTGAAAAAAAAAATTAGTACAAAAAACTTAGACAAGATATCCATTAATGAGTTAATCTAAAATTGATTCATCGACTAATGATCAATTAATAAGCGGCCATTTTCTTAAAAACCTGAGTATGAAAAGAAACAACCATCTTTCCACAACATAAATTGGCTAAATTTTCCACCAAACACTGAATTTAGAAAAACAATGCTTGGTAATCTTACCAAAATTTGGTACGATTTTGTGTTTTTGCAGTGTTATAATCTGGATTTAGATGTCCACTAATGGTGGGATTACCTTGACCTAGACTGGAGACCAATTTTCATGCAATAATATGCAATTTATTAAAATTATAAGTGTGATTTTTTTTTTCTTTTTATTTTTGCCGTTTATGGTCACAATTAGGGATGCAAGTTATCAATTAATGAGTTAATCTAAAGTTGATCGACTAACAATTAATTGATAAGCAGCGATTTCCTTACAAACCTGAGTTTTGTCTTGTATCAGGAGGAACGAACATCTTTACTTAACATAAAGTGCTTACATTTTCCTTAAAGACTAAATTAAATTAAAAAAGCATTTATTTGTTAATCTTACCAAAATTTGGTAATATTTTGTGGTTGTTTGAACTATTAAATTATGAGCATTTTAAGACGTATAAGAAGAGTTTGTGGATTTTAGCTTTTGGCGGGTTGCTGTGGTTCCTAACCCTGTGATCACCCGGGTTCAATGCATGTAAAGTGTGTACAACATCAGTTATTCGCCATAAATGTCTAGTTTAGGTGCATCTCTAAATTAAAAATCAGTTGCTAGTTCTCTAAACCAGCATCTTTGGGTCTTTTAATTCATATTTAGCTTGGATAGGACAGAGACAACACACTGAAGAGAGTAAAATTGACATTGAAAAACAGAAGAGGAGCATTTACTGTGCGTTTTACTCTACAACCCATTTAGTAAAATGGTTGTGGTGAAACACTAATGTATGGTTCATCCATCTAATGTACTTTGTGCTTTATTCTTAGAAATTGTGCAACAATCGCTCATGTTCTTCCCTCTGAATTAACAACCCTATGTCTGTTGAGCAATGTTGTTGAAAACATTTTCATCGCTACAAATTATTATTATTTTTTTTGTTGTACAGTTTGGAGGAAAAAACCTGATTTTTCTCCACACATCCTAATAAACGCTGTTTATCCGCAGCCTTTGTATGTATAAACCTCCCAGAGATGGGAAGATGGGCGGGTTGAGCCAAGAAACTCTTGTCACTGGTTCTAGAGCCAAACTATTTCATCTCACCCACGCATGAGCAAACGATTTATTTCTGGAAGTTGACGCCGTGTTCTGTGAACTCCTACTGAACCCCAGGAATGGGGACAGACTTTTTGCCAAACGATCAACGCGGCAAACATAATAAAGCTAATCTTTTTCACTCTGGATTTCAGCAGCAAAGGTATTCTCTACCTGCAGGTGTGAAGGAGTTTTCTTTGAAGCAAGTCCAGCTCAATGGTAAATGACGAGCCGTTGGTGATGGACGAGGCGACTCCTGCCTCATAAATCCTCCAGGTTTAGTTTCTCACCCTGTGCTTCTTGTCTTCAAAACCAGACTGATGCTAATACACTCTTATTGATTACGACTGAAAGGACAGTCCACTAATGGGGGTTTAAAACAGAAAACAAGATAATGGAGACGCATGTACTGCAATCTTCTAAGAGTATTATGTGTTTATTTGAAGCTTGCAATTATACCTCAAATGATTAATCAAATTAATTGTGATTAATCAATTATTCATATAATTGGCAACTAATTTAGTAATCCATTAATTAGTTTACAGACTCTAAAAAAGGCAATTTGCTGAAAGAACAACATAGTGAGAGCTGTAATTAAGCCAAAACTGTACAGAAATAAATACATTTTGAATTTAAGATGGGAAAAAAACTTCTTTATGTGTAAATCTGTTCCACCCAGAAGTCATCAATGGACATAGTTATAGCACCACCACGTTCAAAGATTTCCTTTTTATTGAATAATTAATTGTCAACAAATTTAAATAATATATTAATCATTAACTGGAGCGTACAGACTCTGAAACTTGGGCTGAAACGATTAATCAATTATTGAAATAATCGTCAGCTGGAGCCAGGCTTGGTGCTCTGTCTGCTCTATGCATCAGCAGGAGTAAATTCATGCATGGTGGGTTTATTGTGTTTTCTGGGTCGTAGCTCCATTTTGTTTCCCATAAAAATATTCTATAACTTCATACTTTTCAAATAGTATTATTTATATTCATAAGAATTCCAAAATATTAATAAAACTCATCTGGTTTGTCCTTGAGTTTTGAAACAGGCCTTCACTAACAAAAAAAAAAGAAAAAAGAAAATATTTTGGGCCTTTCTAAAGTTTGGCCCATCACCTAACTCTTTCTTTATTTTAATATTTAGTCTGTGTATCTCCTGCAATATAAAATAAATGCTTGTTATTGTTGATTTATTCTAAAAATGTGGTTGGGGGCCGCACAAAAATATTAAGAGGGCCTCAAATGGCCCCCGGGCCGCACTTTGGACATCCCTACAGTCAATTCTTCCAACAAAGATTCTTATGTGACAGAAAATGGACCTGAGATAATCTGTGAAAAAACTGAGCTCCTCTGCCTCCTCCCAGTGCAATCTAGAAACAGCCAATCAGAGCCAGGAGGCGGGTCTTAGCGCTGTCAATCACCTGGTAAAGGGTAGCCACCAACAAAAAGGAATTAAACATGATGGAAATCTATTAATTTCCATTGTAAAACAGTTAAAAATAGAAGACAGGGACATTATGACCTTTGAAGCAACAGCATTTCTTTGTTTAGCTCCACAGGTGTGTAATGTTGTTGTATCAACAAGCTACAGTTTACATGTACATGTGTAGAGGAGCTGGAGGAGAACAGGTACCAGCCTCTCCTGTCTCAACCCGACCAGAATCAGAACCATAAGTTCCCCTAGCGAGTCGGTCCGGTCCGCCCTGTCTTCAGTGAACCTGTTGTTATACAGCAGACGGTTGTTTAACGGTTCTGCAGCCACCCAGCTGACCAGTGATGCAGGATGTGGATGAAGAGTAAAAAAAAAAAATATGCAAGTTTACGTTTAAAAGCACTAACTGTAATTTTCTTATTCATTACTGCTGGAAAAATGGTCCTGATACACTTCTGGATGTTTAATTATTATTATTATTATTATTTATTTATTTTATTTTGGAGATTTGCTGCTTTTTAAATTCCTTTTCAGTGAAGTTTCCACCCCTGGCTTTTCCACAACATCTTTGTTAAAGCTGGAGTATGTAACTTTTATTAAAAACAATTACATATATTTTGAAATTGTCACTATATTGTGACATTATAGTATTAGTAATCAATTAACCAATTTAGTAATTGTTCATATCTAGATCTGAAGCAGGTAAGAGAGATCAAGACTGATCATGATTAATCAAATTAATTGTGATTAATCGATTATAGAAATAATTATCAACTAATACAGTGATCCATTAATCGTTAACTCAAATATACACACTCAACAAAAAGCAATTTTCTGTGAGAACAACTCATTAAAAGCAATAACCAAGACAAAAATGCACAAAAAAAACACAAAAAAAATGTCCATTTTGCATCTCAAATTAAAAAGTGCTTTATCTATAAATATGCTCGACCCAAAAGTCCTCAAAAAGCAGCTTCAGCTTCACCCGGTTCAAATTCTCTAAATAAATTCTCCTGTCAAGGAAGTTTTGCTATCAGTTTATTGATTGGTTCGTCCAACAGATCAGCCCTACACTGTATTGACGCATTCTTTGCTCCAAATGAGCAAATGTTCAATAAAGGAATGCTTTTATTGCATATTAGGCAATAGAATGTTAATTTTTTTAATTAAAAAATTGTTAATTGGTATTTTATGTATTTCTAATGTTGTATAAAAAGGTTGAGAAATCAGCAGAATATGGTAATTTTATTATCCGATTAATCATCAGAATTAACGATTGATTACTATAATAATCGTTATCAGCAGCCCCGATGTACGGCGCATCTGGAAAGTATTCACAGCTTTTTCTTTTTCCACATTTTAATATCTAGTGTCTGAAGATACGAGGAGAACAACATCATCTATGAAAATACATCCTTTTTTAAGATTGAGCTTATTTTGGGTTCATTACTCTGTCAGAGTCCTCATCCTGAACTGTCAAGTCCTTATAGACTTGTGAAAATGTCTATAAGGACTTCTTCACAAATATTTTTGCAAATATGATTTGGGACATGACAAAATATACCAAAAATGAAGATGCTTCTACTTCCTTAAATAGAGGTTCGGGCTTCTCCCATCCGGTTCTGGCACAACAGAGGCTCACATTCCCAGCATAGCTGCTGCATTCAGAACCTCCCCAAACTATAGAGCGCTTCCCCTTACGTCCGCAGGTAGACTGCAGGCCTCTGCACCGCTTTGTCCTGACCGGGGAGGGAAATATCTGTCAAATAACCTAAAAGAAAGAGACCTATAGTGAAAACTTCACATTTTGTACATATCTTTGGAATTCCACTTGGGTCTCAACTGCTTCTAAAAACAGCCCAAGTGTTTAAAAAACACCAGCTGGATTTTTTAGGCAAGAAGTTTATGTGGAAAATTATGTTTCAAAAACCTCCCAAGTATTAAATCACATTCCACACGCACTGCGCCGTTACCTAGCAACCCCAGCAGAGCCAAGCCCCGTTACCTAGCAACCCAAGCTGAGTTCCGGCGCTTTTGGTCCGCTAGTTTTAATAGATAGAATATACTTTATTGATCCTCAAGTGGAAATTGCTTATTAGTTGACAAGCTATTCCATACAAGGTGTTAAATATTAGTAAATCACCATAAGCAATATAAAATGTATGTAAAATAAAAAATAATAATACTTCATCGAGAAATTTAAGCTGTCACGGCAGAATGTAGACAGAATAAAAGAGCAACAGAAATGAAAAAACTGCCGTTTTCTGTGTTTCTATACTGGTCAGTGTAGGAAAAAAAGCATTATATAAGCTAAACTGGAAATATTATTATGAAAATCTCACTATGTACACAACATACAGATGTGCATATATAAATATATGGACATGCACACATAAATATACATTTACAAAACATATACATGCAGCTGTGTGCGCTGTAAAATGGCTGCTGGAAAAGACAAGTGTTTTGTTGTTGACTTACCATCCAGAAACCACTTGCTTCATTCTTGTTGGTTGTGCAGGATGCTTTACTAATGCTTTTCAAAGCATTGTTGTATAATTGTGCATTTGTTTGCAGCCGTTTTCACATGTTAGTTTAAATGCTGAGTTAGGGGGTGTAGAATCTCATTACCTAAGAATGATTTTGTGAAAAGAATGTAATGAGGCCATATCCTAACCTGCTAAACAGAGCAAAATACCTTTAAAAGAAAGGTGTTGTATTTGATTGAAGAGTGGAGCTATCGTCTGGTTTGGCTGCGAACTTGTTTAAAGGAGGAAGTGAAGCGTGAACTCCGCTCCAACTGAGCAGACGGAGCAGGATGTGTCCACAGGAGCCTGGATGATGCTTTTCCTCTGTGCTGAAGGGACACACAAACACACACACTCTCAACATCAACAAACACCTCATTGTCATACAGGTGCTTCCCACTTTGCAGACAGCTGTTTTGGCTACTGTTTCAAACATTGAACAGAATAAATAAATAAGCAGCTCAGAACTTAAAAAGATGAGAGCTGAGCTTCATTTAATCTTAACAGGTGTGAAACAAAGCGAGGGCTGGTTGACATCTGTTTATTGTTGCTCATTGGGAACTTCATTTTCATAGATTGCTGTTGAACTAATGAAAACTAATGTCTTCTTCTGGCCTTTCTGACACATTCAGGCAACTCTCTTGGCTTTTTTTGTATATCATAAGTTTGTTTTGTGGAAACAGTAGTTTTCAGTATTTTCTACACTTTGCAACATACAAAGTTTGTTTTATCTTAAATGCAAAATGCGTATATTTTTGTGCATCTTTGCCATTATTTCTTTCATTGTATTGTATAATGGCTCATTGTAGAAAGGAGTACTGCCAAAAAACCCTGAAATTTCCTTGTTTTTTGTAGAGATTAATCTCTATATTGTTTGTTGATATTAAGAATGTGTGTGCGTGTTTGAACAGTTGCAAATTTGCTGAAAAAATTCAGAAATTTTTAGATTAATTTAAAAAAAAAAATTAGGACATTTGGACATTTGACTTTTGGAAATTTTCTGAGTTTCAGAAATGTAAATTTTTTAAACTTTTGAAACTCAGAAATTTCCATGTTTCTTCTAGAAAATTTCTAAGATTAACCTCAAAATTTCTGATTTTTTTCTAGCAAGTGTTTGACTTTTCAAACTTGTCCTTGTTTTTTCTAGAAACTTTTTGGGGCAAGTTAACTTCTTTTTTCCATTTGCAATGGCCTTTATACACCATCATAATGCTTCACTTAACAATCAGTTGCAAAATTAGTTGACAATTATTTCAATAATTGATTCATTACGTTTAAGCAGATTAATTGTTTCAGTCCTAATTATAAATGCCAAAACAGCTACCATTAATTGTAGTTTGAGTTATCTCTTTTTAAAAGTTTGTGAAATGCTCAGTGTGGCGTCCAGCTGTGTGTTTGCACCAAACAAAAAGCTTGTTGCTGACGAGATGCTGCAGACCCACATCGGCAGGAATTTCAGGGTTACTGCAGAGGTCAAGTAGTTCGCCACACAAGAGTGCGAATACCAGGCTCAGGTTTGCTTTTGTGCAGGGAGTACTTTCCTGTTCCTCCAGTAGTGTTAGCCTGACCATCAGTGATGTCTAAAAGAGCTCTCGCCATGTTGCAGTTGATTTTATGTCTTTGGGAAACATTTTTGAAAAAGTAGTTTAATAAAATTTGGTTATATTGCTTCCATTTTTACTGCTCTAGTAATATTTAAAAGTTAATCTTACTAGTTTAGCTCACTACACAATTTTAAGAGAAACTTTAAGTCCTTATTTTTTATTATTTGTAACTATAACTGAAATGATTAATCAGATTAATCGTGATTAATCGATTAAAATGTTTGTTCTTTTTTTTTTTTTTGAAAAGTAACTTCTCTAGCTTGATGTTTTCCATTTCTTTGTTTTTTCCTTACTTGGTTTGGTGATGATTTTAAATAAAGTCAGTGAAAGTACATATGGATCAGGCAGTAAGTGTACTTGTGATTAAGACGCAGCGCTCTGGATCATGAGGAATTTCTCCATTCTTCAGCAGCAGAGCCTGGTGTATGCCAGCACATTCCCCACTGCTGAGCTGGAGAATCCAGTCGGAAAGCAGGAACAGGAACTTTTCCCTCACGCCGCCCAGTCACGGATTAACTGAAAAAAAGAAAACAAACAAACAAAAAAAACTTTGTTCTCGTCTAGTAACACCCACCACTACAAATTTGTTCCCTCGTTCTTTCCAGAAAACATCTTGAATCCATGAATGTTTGTTATTATGATGTTATTTATTAGAAAAGAGGAAGACAAAATGGGAAAATATTTGGAAAAACTAAGCATATTGATGCATTGATTAACATGACTGGGATTATCTTGAAGATTTTACATGTAATGGTTTAAGAATTTAATTTAAATCAGTATTGGTTCTGCTCTGGCAGTTTTTCCAATTTGTATGACAAATATTCGTAAATGTTGAAGCAGTAAATGACTGTTACAAGTTGCTACTGTTATGTCTTGATACTGTAAAATAAATTGTCTGAAAAGCAGCAAAGGAATCTAAATATTTGAGTCTGGAAAGTAATCCAGCACATTTGTAAGACTATTTCTTGTTTTGCACCCATCATCTTCAAGTATGAACTGGGTATTGTGGGATGCTTCATCCCAACTATGTTTCATAACAACTAAAAAGCTCAAAGGAATTTATTCACTGTAAAAACACAAAATCTTACCAACATTTTTGACAAGTTTCTAATGCTAATATTTTAGTACCCTTGAAATAAGAAAACTAACTTAAAATTAACTTTTCAGCAAAATATAAGAGATTGTTGTAAGTCAATAATTCTTTAACATAGTTGAAAAAGTACTTGTTCCACTGGCAGATTGTTTTCACTCAAACTTTTTTAAATGCTAAGAGAATATATATTTTTTCCTCAATATTCAAGAATTATTTACTAAAAATAGGCTCCTATATTTTGCTGAAAAGTTACTTTTAAGTCAGTTTCATCTTATTTCAAGTGTGCTAAGATATTTGGACTATAAACTAGACAAAAATAGGATAAGTTTTAGCACTCAGGTGGTTATGTGGCTCTAAGAGATCAAAATTATACCAGCAGGTTAATTAATTTGAGGTCAGAAGAGACTGGAGACTAATGCTATTTTTTTAGTCATTATGATCAGAATTAAGGATGCATGTTACCTAAAGTTAATTAGTAAGCGGCCATTTTCTTAAAAACGTGTTTTCTCTTGCATGAACTTATCGTTTTTCCATAAGCACGTATGCTTAATCATTACAGTTTAACATTATTGTGTCAGCTGTAGTTGATACAGACTGAACTGAGTTGTGGTTTTCTCACATTATTAAACTTAGACATATTTATAAAATAAAACGGTAACCTTTTCTGACTAGAAAGAAAAAGATGTAACTTAAGGAGCTTGTCGAGTGCCTGTATTTCTGAACCGAACCGCACAAAAAGCATTTTGCATCCCACACCGGCCTGTTTGGACCGCTTCTCTTCAGCCATTCCCCCGCCGCCATCTTTGTTTCTCGTATAACTGCGACCAGCGACGCCCTCTGCTGGACGGCCGCCAAACCACAACTCTAAAAGTAGGTCAAGCGGACGTTAGCTAATCTAATGGAACTAATTTTACTCTAATAAACCATTTATCGATCATTGTTTGCATCCTCACTCCAAACTGACTTGTGTTCAGTTGATATAGTCTCAGTTTTTGCGCTTATTGCTGACCTGTGTTTCAAATACAATGTTGACTCAACATGAGAAACGTTAGCTTTGTTGATAGAGATATAAGGTTGATTTTTAGGTGGATGTAAGCTGCATTGTGACGGAAGAATGTCCCATAAGCCAAATCAGGTGATAATATTTGAGTGTGGATCGGACATAAAGCTGCTGCGTCATTGTCCAGTCTAACCGCTGTCTTATCTGTAGCGCAGTCTGCCTTGTTGTCGACTCGTCTATATTTAGCATGAGCGGAATCATGTGTCTCCACCAGTTTAGCTTGTTGTGTGTTTGTGTGTGTGTGTTTCGCTGTCCATTCGGGTTTGTTTTTGTTTGCATCTAAGTGTAACAAACGAGCTCAAACCACCACATTGTTTCCACTGCTGTCCCTCGTTTCTCGTGATCAGAGTCCGAAATGAAAGGACAAGCGGACCGGATCCGGGTCAGGGTTAAATGTGTTTGCAACAGACTCGGGTTACTTGGAGATTTAATTTGATTTCCACTATTTAATGAGATTTTCACTCGCTTTGGTTGCCGTTCCTGGCTGAAGGTTGGACGACTGTTTTTAGTGAGCAGATATAGATTACGATAAATCTCATCCAGATGAGGAAATCTCTCATAACTGCTGCATCATCTTCAGTTACTGCTGGAAGATGATGCAGCAGGGGCGGCTCCAAAACAGTTCTCAAAGGGGGCGGGTGACAGTAACAATCTGGGTTGGCTCATCGAAAAGTGTTGCTATTAAACTAAATAAATAAAATATTAATAAATCAAACAAAATTTATAAGGACAGAAACATAACTAAGGTATGATTAGTAATAAAACTGTATTTATAGATGGATGGATGATGTCTAAAGAAGGTAAAAATAAATTCATTAATAAATAACAGCATAAATAAAAATAAAGCAGACATTAATTGTGTTAAGTGATATAAACTGCCAGTGGAACTAGATTTTCTTAATCAATATTAAGAAATTATTGACTTAAAACAGGCTCCTATGTCTTGCTGAAAAGTTATTTGTAAGTCAGTTTTCGCTTATTTCAAGTGTAATAAGATATTTGCAGTAAAAACTAGACAAAAAATCCTAATATATTAAGAACATCAGTTCTACCTTAAGAAATAGTTTATCTACGTCCACTTGTATTAAAGAACTAGTTTTTATTTGTGATGATCCACAAGTCAGAGCTAGAATCTAGTTGGAGCAGTAAATCAAGCTCCATTTTCACCAAAATAGACCAGAACAAAACTTTCATCGCTGAAATCCATCCATCCATGGTCTCCCGTACACCAGGACACTCGACCTCCTCGGCTGGAGTGACTCAGACGACTTTCCCGTCTGCCTTTTTTCTGTTTGTGTTGCGCTTTCAGACGGCCAGCTTGCGGTGCAAAAGGTGGCGGGTTCGACCCGAGGGAAACTGAGGAGGGATTAGTCACAGGGCGGCGGAGCTGTGTTGAATGCGCCGCTCTTGTTTCGGTGCCACTGATGGCGTCAAAGGGCAGCGGTCGGCCAGGGTGGCGTGCACTCTGTGCCAGCGGGGAGCTGCTGTGTCAGCCCCTCAACAGATGACTCTCTGTCTGAGGTTTCACTGGTTCTTTCAGCGGTTCCTCTCAGTGAATCTGGTGTGATTTACCATCTACTGTTTACCTGTCGCTAGTCTGAAGTTCTGGATTTGAACTGTGATTTTTATTTGTATTAAACGGGACCTGTTAGGCAAAATTCACTGAAGCAGATTAAGTTCCCAGGGGGATATATTTGTGTGCAACACAGACCAAGAGTGGGCTAAGGGGATTGCACTTATGTTGCTCTACTTCTAGAGTTACGTTTAAAATAAGCAATAATACTGCTTTAACCATCCATTCTGCAGAGTTGGAGAGCAGAATGAAACATTCACATTCACACCCAGGTGTTGTTTTTTTAGGTAATAAATTAATGTTTTTTCTTGTCTGGAAAATGTTTTCCGGAATGTTGTCATATTTGACTAGCACTGTGCCGTTACCTAGCAACCCCAGCAATGCCCAGCCGGTTACCTAGCAACCCAAGCGGAACTGTGGTTAGTTGGTTTTAACACTGCAAAGTATTTTTGTCTATTTGTTTCTTGTGCAAATATCTTAGTTTGGTTTTATTTCAAGTGTACTGACTTACAAGTAACTTTTCAGTGAGTATGAGTTTGTTTTAAGTCACTAATCCCTAAATATTGAGGAAATTAAGGTAATTGGGTGAGGTAATTTTTTTTATGCGGCATATTTTCAGCAACAAGGCAATGTAAAGTGCCTGGTATTTGCACTCTCAGTGTTGTTCCACTGAGAGATTATTTCTCTTATAACATGGGAAAAATGTTGCGTTATAAGTGAAATAATCTGCCTGTAGAACTAATATGTTTTTATCAATAACAGGTGCTTGTTTTATTTGATAAAACAAAACTTTTTAACAATATTTTGCTAAAACGTTACTTGTGAGTTAGCTTTGTCTAAGATATTTGCACTAAAACTAGACCAAAAATACTTGTTAGGACTTTGTGTTTTTGCTGCATATAGCGCATCCAATGGTAAGACCAGTTGACCAAATGTGCTGGAGTTCTTCTTGGGTTGCTAGGTGACCAGGCTGGGCTGATCTCGGGTTGCTAGGTAATGGTGCCCTCTAATAAAATATGACTCAGCAATCAAACGGCTACTTTTCCTGTGTATGAGTGTTTTGTTGTTGACTTACCATCCAGAAACCACTTGCTGCATTCTTGCTGATTGTGCAGGAGGCTCCAGTTCTGCTTTTCAAATATGTACAGTTGTATCATTGCACATATATTTGTAGCCATTTTCACTTGTGAGTGAAAACGTTGAGTTCGGGGGTCGTGGCCATCAGCAGCTTATTTGGATTTAAAGTGACAGGACGTCCTAGAACACCCCATTCTGAACTGAGCAAACTAAAATCTCATTATCTAAGAATGATTTTGTGCAAATTATGTAATAAACATGTTCTGTTTGGCCCACAGACCTATCCCAAACTGTTCAAGGAAGCATAATGGGTCACCTTTAATGGCAGTTGTTGAATGTGTTAAAGTGATGCTCCAGATTTGTTCACCGTTGTAACCGAACTGATTAGAACCAGATCCATATGTGAAAACATAGCGCATGTTTCTGTTAGCTGTTGACCTTTAACCCATGTTAGGTTTGAACTGTGACTCCTCTGAGTGATGAAAGCTGGTTCACGGTCAGTGTGAGGTGAACCGCTCCACTTTGACTTCGGGACCTTTTTAACCCTTGTAAATACAGTCAAAAAGGCATAAAGTATCATCTTGAGCTTCAGGGTTATGTTTTTTAGACATTCTCTTCTTACTTACTGATGTATTTTCAGTTTTTTTAACATGAGAAACTGTGTTGTTATAAATATGCCAATGGGACTAGAACGTTTTCATCAATATTAAGGAATTATTGACATAAAACAAGCTCTTACATCTTGCTGAAAAACATGTTAGTTTTCTCTAATTTCAAGTGTACTAAGATATTTTCACTAGAAACTAGACATAAACTCTTGGTGAGATTTTGTGTTTTTGCAGTGTGTGGTCTATTGGGTCATTTTAATCCTGTCCTTGATGCTCTCAGTTGTAAACTTGAAACAGTTGTAGGGTTTCAGATCAGTTGTGTTACATACTAGGGCTGCAGCTAATGATTATTTTAGTAATTGATTATTCTACCGATTATTTGATTAATCAGATAAAAAATTGGCACATTCTGGAGGTATTTCACTTAACCATTTTTATATAATGTTAGAAATACATTAGAAGATGCAAATAAACAATGATTTAATTCCTTTTTTAAATAAGAAAATGAACATGGTATTGCCTAAAGTTCAACGCAGCATTCCTGCAGTAAACACTTTGTCATTTGTAGCAAAGGATGCATCTGCAGCTAAAAATACTTTTAACAAAAACATGTGAAGAGCTCAGCACGTTTATCATCTTAAATGTAAAATATATACATTTTTGTACATTTTGGCTTAATTACTTCTCTGACTGTTTTTTTTTTTAGCAAATTGCAGAAAATTGTCTTTTTTGAGTCTGTAAACTCCAGTTAGCGATTAATCGACTACTTAGTTAGTTGCTGATTATTTCAATAATCGATTAATCACAGTTAAGCCAATGAATCGTTTCAGCCCTGGTATGTAACCCAGACGTGTTTAGATAGGATTTCTGTTTTAAACACAAACTATTTGGGATTACATTCCTTTCTCATTGCTGTCAAGCTCAGATTTGATGATTTAGAAACATTTAGCAGCTACATTTCACCGTTTAAGTTGACATTTTCAAAACTGGCAGAGCAACTCTACGTTTGAAGTTAGTTTTTCTATTTTACACTTTCTCTGCAACAAATTGGTATTTTCCAACCATGAGTTTCATTCATGGAGCAACTGCTGCTCCGAGATAGGCCCAGGATTGCTTCACTCAGAGGAATGAGGGATTGCGTCACCCTTGGAGCGCGGCGCAGTGACTCCCTGGATCCCTTTACACGTCTTGCTGCTTAATTCATTCCATTTATTTCCAGTCCATATTTTGTTACTTATCTCTACCTCAACTTTTCCTGCTTCCTGGTCCGCAGTATTACATCATTCCTCGATGTGGGCCTCTGGGTCTGCTCTACTCTACGACAGGAGAGCTTTCTTTTTTCCTTTTTGAATCTAACCTAGAGCTCTAACGTTTTCCTCCTTTTCCCAGTGAGCGTTGCTGTTGTCATTTTGAGAGTTCAGACCACAAAACCAAGATGTGAAAAAAATTCCACACAGAATAAATAGAGTTATTTAAAAATAAATATTCAAAATTTGACTCAAAGACCTGAGTCAAATTTTTAGCCCTGAAAAACAAAAGTATTCTTGATATTACTCATTGAAACTAACACCAATTACCATATTTTCCGGACTATAAGTCGCAGTTTTTTTTCATAGTTTGGCCGGGGGTGCGACTTATACTCCGGAGCGACTTATGTGTGGAAATTTACACATTATTATATCATATCACATGTTATTTTCACACTAAACCGCAAGAGGGCGCTCTAGGCCTGTGTTCGTCTACCTCCAGAGAGGTAGAAGAAGTTAGCGGAGTTGTTTACAAGCGACACAGGACAAAGATTTCATTGCGTTTAGTGATTTGGAGTGACACGGATGGTTTGGTAAACTTGTTAGCATGTTATTTATGCTATAGTTATCTGAA
>CAEFZX010017752.1:0-61885 GCA_903066825.1 Alfaro cultratus
TGGGCGTGGCTGGGGTTGCTAAGTAACAGTGAAATAGTCTTCCAGTGGAACTACAACTCGGTTGCTAGGTGACGGGCCGGGCGTGGCTGGGGTTGCTAAGTAACAGTGAAATAGTCTTCCAGTGGAACTACAAATCGGTTGCTAGGTGACGGGGTGGGCTTGGCTGGGGTTGCTAAGTAACAGTGAAATAGTCTCCCAGTGGAACTACAACTCGGTTGCTAGGTGACGGGCCGGGCGTGGCTGGGGTTGCTAAGTAACAGTGAAATATTCTGTCAGTGGAACTTGTACTTTTTAATCCAAAATAAGGGATTATTGAATTAAAATAATCTCCTACATCTTGTTGAAAAGTTACTTGTAAGTTAGTTTTGGCTTATTTCTAATATAATTTGCACTAGAAGTATCTACTTTGGATCAACATTATTAGCTTTTTCTTCTTTGAACTTTCCTTTGCTTTGTTATTTTGTTTGCATTTCCTTTTAATTCCTGTAAAGCACCTTGTATTGCATTGTTGCTGAAAATGTGCTATATAAATAAAATTATCTTTACCTTTAAAAACTAGACCAAAAAAACTGGTAAGATTTAGTTTTTTTGGTACATCCATATCACTGCAGTAACTTTACATGCAACCATTTTCATTTTGTGTTTTTCAGTCATTTTATTGAAGCACATAAATCATTTTTAGAGATTAAATCAAAACTTTACAGATGAGGTAATGAGAGAATCTTTTTTTTTAAATGTTTGCATGTAATTGTTTCGGACATGAAAAGTTCCCCACATTGGCAGCATGTGGTAGCAAGCTTCGTTTCTCTGTATCTGCAGCACAGCTGAACATCTGTCTCTGAACAAGCCCTGGGATCCAGAAGGCTCGTGTTACTCACCCTTGCTTTGGCTTCGGACTAACGCCACAGCACGGCAGCAAACACAACACACAGACCCCCCCAACCAATCATCAGCCAGCATTACAACACAGCAATAAACAAGATTAACGACCCACCTACAAACCCCGTCACCTACAAACCCTCATAAACTACTAGGAGTTGGCTGAAGGAGGTTTTAAAGTAAAACAAAACAAAGAATACTACTAAGGTGCTCATAATCCGTAAACCTTTTCACATTTTGTCACATTACAAACACAAGTTAAACTTTTTTCTGTGGGATTTGTGCTTATGGTGGTGCATTTATGCTCTTTTACTGTGAACCAATTGCTCTCAAATAAAACAGTTTAATCGTTCACATCCAACCTTTAAAAGTTTGAGCCATTTTGCCACAAAAAACTAAAAAGAAAACCTCATTTTCTATATATAAAGTTGGTTCAGAGACATCAAAAAGGACCAGTAGTTTAATAATACTGAAGAATTAAGTCTGGAGGAACTGAATAAAGCACAAAATTATTCATTTAAAGTATTTTTATTGAAATATGAACATTGTCTCTGACAGAAATCTCTTAAAATCTAAACAATATAAAGGTTATTCTTTGGACATTTAATTAAAAATTGAAGGTAAACAACAATCAAAGAAAAATCTATTTTTGTATGTTTTCAATTATATTTCAATAATCCATATTTGATAAAAAGCATGTTAGAAGACTGCTTTGCCATAACCCTAATGTTTCTCAATTGGAGTTGAAACTTTGGCTGGGCCATTTCAAAATGTTAGCTTCCCTTCAAATTAGAATATCCATTTTGCTCAAATTAATAGCTCATCATCTAAATCAGAATAATTTTGGCTTTTACAGTATACAAATGTGTGCTACTTTGTGTCCTTCCATTATTTCAAATATCACTAAAAACATTGAAGTTTGTGATGGTAAAATGTGAAAACGTTCACTGGAGCATGAATGCTGCAAGCTAATGTGATTCGATTTATTTTGGTTTCTTACCTCCCAATGGTGTGAGGCAGTGAGGTCAGCTGGTTGTCATCTACCTTTAGAGTGGTCAGCTTCTTTAGCATTCCTGCAACACATGCAAAAACATTGGTGTAAATTTCCACATGGGTAATACGAAACCTATGCAACTAAAAACTTTCATCCCTTTTGCTTTAAAGAGACAGTATTATGTGTTTTCCAGGCACATTGTGCCATTTTACAGCACAATCAAGTAACTATTTTAACTTCAGTTGTTAAAAAATGCTACATAGATCAAATATGACTTAAAAGAAATGTTACTTTGATAATTTAAAAGACTCCGCCTTTTAAAGAGGCGGAGTCTCTTTAAAAACTCCGCCTTCAGAAAGTCATCACAACATGGCTCCTCTATTAACCCTTTAACTACGTTTTTACCAACGTTTCACTGAGAAGTGGCTCCTATAATGAGATCTGCAGTTTCAGTTCCACCAGGTGTTTGCTAATTGCTGTTGGCTAGTCTGAAGGAGCTGAATGGGGGAGGAGCTGCATCTCGAAGGCGGAGCTAGGTCCACCCAGGCGTTTTGCACAGCTGAATGGTTGCCATGGAGACTAGAGGATTTCTCAAACATGCATGAAAGAATCAAAGAAACCCTCCAGGTATGTTTTTGATGAGCCAACAGTATTATAACATGAGGTACAGCTAAAAGAAATTTATTGCCCCTTTAACATAATCCTTTACATAAATTACCACTTAATTTTTTTCAGATAATTATATACAGATTTGTAGCAGAAAATGATACAAGAAGACCAACAGCACTTTTTTAGGAACTACTGTGAATAATAAACAGGTTGATTTTACGTACCTATAGAGTCCGGCAGGTGCTGCAGCATGTTGGAGGACAGCAGCAGATCTTCTAAGGCCTCACAGCCTGAGACGTCACTATCCAACGTCTCAATGCGATTCTTGGCCAAATCCAAGTACCGCAACTGGCGAAGCTTCCCTATAGGCTGCAGGAGAGCAGACGAGCAAGGTAAGGTCTGCTACAATGTGTCATTTCTACTCCCATGCTCCGATTTTGCTGCAAAACATGAAAGTTGTCTCACCCCAGGTATAGACTGTAGAGAGTTGTTATCCAGCCACAGCTCCTTAAGGCTGTGCAACTGTTCCAACACCTCTGGCTAACAAGATAAAACATGATTTCACATGGTCAAATGCAAATAATGGAAAGCAAACGCATAAAAACGCTAATAAATCTTACCCAGCATCAAAGAACGCAGCCTGTAAGTCTTTAAAATTACTACAAACAGAAAAAAAATACTGGTCTGGTATTGTTTGGGTTGAAGTTTGTGTTTTTAAAATGGCAAATTAAGTTCTGTGAACTATTTAAGATTATAACATTATACATTTAATGTTGCAACCTTCTGGAATAAAATTAACACTACAACTAGAGGAGGGTTTTTGGAAATATCGCTTTACAAATGCAAGGAAACTGTTGAAGAGTTTGGGTCGTTTGGCTAAGAGTAAAGATGGACAGACGCTTTCATAAAATCTGCACCATTTTCTGATGATTTCTCGGGACGGGTTGTTGTCTACCAAATGGTTCAATTTATGAAAAAATATAAAAAGTCTTGCACCAGTAAGAAGCAAAGTGCTAAAAATACAAAAAGAGAAGTAAAGATTTCTGTTTGAAAATTTTCAACCTTCTTCACCAATTAAGTTAAAAGCATTTTCATCTTTGTACATTTACTGTACAAAGATAACAGATAGTTTTAACCGTCACAATGATGAGTACACTACTTTATTTCTGCATTTAAATTACTATTCAGAATGTCACTATGGATAAAACGAGAGAAAAACTCCAGATTTTGTGGAACGATTCTTCTTCTCCTTCAGCATTTTAGGTGAAAAGTTGAAGGCAAAAACAAAGCAACACGCACTCCAACATAATAGTTTCATTTGTTAATTTATTGTCACTTTCAAACAGATTTGTACCTAAAATCTTAGAGCCAAACTTTGGCAGAACTCCCAGCAGTTTTCCTCTTTGTATCTAAACAGATGGTAACAACAGGTTTTCTGTCATCTCAGTGGTTCTCTGTTGTTTCTCTTTCTACTTTTATTTCAACCCAGCTCACAATCTGACGTGTAACTTAATCTACAGTACATTAAAACATGAGTGAAGCAGATCTCACCATTTCGGAGAATTCGTTGCTCCCCAGATCCAGCCTCTCCAGCTGTGTCAGTCTGTGGATGGACCTCACAAGAGGGAAAATAGAAACAGTTTTGTGACTTCAGTTTTATTTACATATGAACAAATATTCATATTCTCACAGTGTGATGACTTTTTTTTTTTTTTTATCTAAAATTCAGGGTGCATTCAGGGTCCAAAGTGTGGTCTGGGGGCCATTTGTGGCCCTTGGAGTGATTTTGTTTGGCCGATGCAATACAAATTTGGCCTCTGCGTCACAACGTTTTATTTTAAATACAGTAAAAGTATTACTAGCAGAACCTTTTTTATGACAAAAATGTTAAGTATTTGTTTCTTCATAACCAAAAGTCTATGTAGTCTTTTACTGGAAAGCTGATTTTGCTTAGACTAAGTCAAGTTTTATTTAATTTATTTAACTGGACTTAATATAGCAGGAGTTTTGAAATACTAACTTAAATCTTTTTCTTACAACAGAATAAATTTGTTCAATCAAGCCCAAATGAAATTTCGTCTTATACAGAAAATGTCCAAAATAATTAACATTCATTTTGTACAAAAAAACAACAACAAGAAAGTTTCTATTATTAATTTAAGTTTGGACATCCCTGTAGTAGTAGATAGTAACATTTATTTAAGTTTCTTTATGTTTGAGAGCTGCAGAATTATCATTATTTTAAATCTGTCTGTCTCTTTCACTTAAACACACATTTTAAGATATACATATGGTTTCCTGTCTTACTTTGGCATGGTTTTCAGGTGGTTCTCTCTCAGCTCCAGAATCCGTAATTTGGAGAGCCTGAATAACAGAAGGAACAAAAGCCTAAACTTAATTCCTTTCATTTCCACTCAGATGCAACAGTAGGAAATTCAAAAAAAGGACTAAAATAAAAATAAGATCAAGTTAAAAAGAAGAGCATCATAAATGCTACAGTTTTGAGTAGGAAATACAAAAACATATTTAGCAAAAAAATGGTGAAAAAAAAGTTCCGTCCTAAAATCAGTGTTTGATTTTTTTTCAACAAATATTGTCACCAATGGAGCTCCGACTTTAAAAAAAAGAGTTAATTTGTTGCACGTAATCGAAATAAGTTTATCAAATGTAATTTATTTATGTTTGTGTAACATCACAACTTAATAATCTTGGATAAATTTCACTACTTGTAACAAATTAACGGAGTTTGTTTTAATAAGATCAACTGTTTTTTTCTGTTTACGGTATCATTTTCTCGAAAAAATTAAAGCAAACCAAGAAAAAAGGTGCAGTAATAACATAAGTGATTTTTACTGAAAACAAAGCTGTATAATTTATAAATCAGAAGCAAGATCAGTATCCCACAGCATTTCCATAGTCATATTTCATGATGCTTCCTAAAATATAAGCTTTAAAATTAGCCTTAACGCATCTTGAGAAATATGCTAAACACAAAATTCAGCTGTGATCTTTAAAAGCTATATAAAAATGTCTTTGATAGTAAATAAATGTTTAATCCCCACCAAAAAAAAACAAAACAACACATTTACACTAAAACCTCAAAAATGTTACCAAGTATTTTCAGACTAGTTTCCAGTGCAAATATCTTATTACACTAGAAATAAGACAAAACTAAATTACAAGTAACTTTTCAGGAAGATATAGGAGTTTGTTTTAAGCCAATAATTCCTTTATATTGATTTAAAAGTACTGGTTCCATTGGCAGATTATTTAAATTATAATAAGACAGTGTTTCCATGTTATAACTGCCAGTGGAACTGGAACCGGGTTGCTAGGTGACGGCTAGGGTGGGCTGGGGTTGCTAGGTGACGGCTGGGGTGGGCTGGGGTTGCTAGGTAACCGCGTATCGGCCGTTAATTGTGGAATAAACTGCCAGTGGAACTTTTTAATCAATATTAAGGAATTATTGACTTAAAACAAGCTCACGCTTCTTGCTGAAAAGTTACTTGTAAGTTAGTTTTAACGCATTTCAAATGTACTAAGATATTTGCACTAAAAACTGGACAAAATTAATTTATTTCGTGTTTGTGCAGTGTATCAATTCACCTGCCAAAGTTAGCGGGCAGATACTCCAGGAAGGCATCATTCAAGAAGAGCTGGGTCAGATTCAGGAGCTGCGTGAAACCATCTGGGAGTCTTAAAAGAGAAAAATTCAATGAAAAACAACAGAAGAGGAAACAAAAGACAGTAACCTGGACAGTGTGCTCAACTGGAGCCGTTTCATTCAGCTCCAACCGAATGAAACATGACCGGTTTCTAACATGCTAGCAGGAGCAGCTAACCACTGCTGGCCTGCAGATGACTCATCTGCTGCACAAGTGCAGCACAGAGACACACAAGAAGCATTTTCCTCTGCAGCATTCTTCACTTCAACGTCACAAAGCAGCAGTAATTACTTCACACACCTGAGACTCCAGCCATAAACGTGTTTACTTCCTGTAAATATGCAGATCTGATGAGTGGACATAACGGAGCCAACAGGGCACAAGACTGCAGAGTGTCTGGATATTTTTATTAATTATTATGAGGCGTCTCGCTTGGGTAATAAAAGAGGAAACAATGCTTAGATTTGTTTTAGAATCTATTGGATTTTTTAATTAATTTGGGTTCAGACCAAAATGTTCACATTAAATAAATTTTTTCACATAAAAATGTAAATACTCCAGTCATTTTTACATTTGGTTTACTATTAAATCATCACCTAAAGCAGGAGTAAGTCAAACATCTTTTTACTTTACAGCAATCAAAAGTTTCTACTAAAAATTTTAGAAAATTCCTTTGATTATGAATCTGAACTTTGACTGGGCCACTTCCAAATATTTAGTTCCAGTTATAAAATACATGTTGGTAAAATGAAAGATTACTTAAGACCCAAATCAATCAAATCCTTGCTCTCCTTAATGATTTTTGTGATTCTACTGTACACAATGCAGACACCGTAGTTTTTTAGGGCGCTTTTAAAAACTTTGTAAACCCTGCGCCGGATCCATACTTGAATATCAAGGTTATAAATGTACAGATTTTATGTCTACATGCTTCAAAGAAGCATTTTTTCCTTCAGGAAGTTAAAGAATTACAATAAGCTGCAGTTATTTCAGTCAAACCAGGACAAAGAGAAAGATTCAGGTTTGTAGAGATAGAAAGTATTCGGATCTTACTTGGTAATGGGGTTGACGCTGGCTTCTACCACAGACAGGCCTTTACAGCATTTTATATTATCTGGAAACTCCTGGATTCCTGTTGGAGGAAATCATAATATCACGTTCCAATCAATCAATCAATCAATCAATCAAATTTATTTGTATAGACCCATCGAAGTGTGATGTCATGCATCCAAGATCCCACCCCAATCTCCCTGCTGGAAGGCAAAAAGCTGCTGGCTAACGATGATTAGCATTGATTTCAGCTGTTAAGTTATCAATATAACGCTCTAAAACGTAAATGTATGCCTGGTATATAAAATTAAAAGGGACGCAGTGCTTTGCAACAAGACGACAACTAGACAGAAAGAAACAAGGTCAGAAAGAAAACCCTCAGAGCGAGGAAAGTAAGCTAGTTGTGCTAGCATGACTATGAGAACCTTAACATGTAGATGTGCTGCAGAATTCTGTGTGTTTTAGTTCAGTAACAAAAATAAAACAGGAAACCTAAACACTAACTCTGACTGATCATCAGTAGAGCAGGTGTTTAAATTAGCTAATTAACCACCGCTGTGTTAGCTTAGCTATTAGCAGAGGTAGCTAATCTACCACAGGTATTGCTTGTTAATAATCGCAAAACAAACATGAAACCTTAAAACGTAAACCTGTAAGGTGCTGAATGTTCTGTTCTCTGTGTGGGAAATGTTTGAGTGTTTTTCGGTGTTGAGTCCTGAAACATAAAGCGGCATTGTTGTCAGTTGCCATGGCAACGAGTCTGTGTGTCACAGAGAGTGAGAAAAAAGTGGTTTTGAGTTGTTCTTCAACGGTTTTTCTGCATTATTTTCTCCTTTGCATAGCACATAAATTAGTCGTACCTACATCTCCGGGTTTCATTTAGTTAACAGAGTCGTTCTATTGCAAGTAAAAGTCTAGACTTTTTTCCCTCCAAATTTCTGTGCATGCGCAAAATTTCCAGATGTAAACAATAACATGCAAGGGGTCAACAGCACATTTCAGCAACAACGCAATTCAAAGTGCTTTAAATAAAACAAAAAAGACAAAAACATCATAGAGCCACCAATTGTGAAGCTTGTAGCAAACATTACATTTTGTTGAGCGCCATCATCAAAAATCATCGTTACACTTCAAAATGTGGCTATTGTTTTATTTATTATGATTCAAAAGAAACTCTAAACAGGTGGGTTTTTAGGTATATATTTAAAGGAGCTCAGTGTTTCAGCAGTTTTTAGGTTTTCCAGATTTGTGGTGCATAGAAGATGAATGCTGTTTCTTCATGTTTGGTTCCAGAACCAGAAGACCTGAGAGCTTTGGAAGGTTAATATAACAACAACAGATCATTTTGTAAATTTAGCCGACTTATTTGTTTTTGCACCTTACCGTTTTTACTAATGTCTAACTCTTTGAGGTTAACCAGGCTGGCGATGGTGGTGGGAAGATTGGAAAGGTCGTTATCGGGCAAACTCAGCTTCTTTAGGGCCTGGCACTGGAAGAGTTGCTGTGAGAGAAAACAACGGAGAACAAAAGAATATTTTAATTGCATGAAAAGTCAAACAGACATCAAACAGAACGGCACATAACCAGACAGAGTACTGAAAGTTTGCTGCAGGCTTGGATAAGCTGGTCTGTTTAGCTGCTTCTTCCCATAAATAATGCAGATTTAATTTTCCCCATGCAGTTGCCCTGGAGGACAAAAGAGTAATGAAAAGAAGCAGCATTCAGTATCATGATGAGGAAATGCAGCACACATAATGGGGAAAATAGCATTGATGAACATTTTAGAGGGTTTAAATTTTCTAAATACCAGGAAAAGATTTTTTAAGTAACCAAATTCATCAACAAATATGTTGTATCACTGAAAATTAATTCACAAAAACAATTTTGACTAAGTGGAGTTTTTTTTATGACCTTCTCACAAGAAGGTCATAAAAAAATTTTGCTAAAAATGCAATAAAGCAAATATAAACCCAATTCAAATATTGTAAAAAAATATTCTAAAGCCAAATATCACTTTATTTGTTTTATTATTTTAAGACAATAATCTCTCAGTAGCCTACTAGAAACTTTGCAAGGTGTTTTAAGAAGCCTGAAGAATTTATATTTGAGAGCTGCTACAAATTAGTTTTCCCTCCTTCAAAGAAAGAAATGTAAAGATGAGAAATTGGCTAAATGTTATGGTGAAATCTTAAACAATTTCCCTAAAAATAATGAAGAAATGTCTCACTAAAAGGCACAAACCAAAATTTCAACTGGGACTGTCAAACCACCAAACAGATTTTGGTCATTTTAACATTTGGTCGGTTGTTTTTCCACTTTTTCCTCATCCCTCCACTGTTTCAGGTTTAAGGTAATTTAATTTACTGCAGCAATTCACAGATTATCTGAATTTGTTTCTCCCAGCAGAATTTACACTAAACTATAATCCGTACAACGATTTCGGCATGTAAAATCAATTTTCCAGAGACGTGAAACCAATATGCACATCTACACATTATGAAAAAAGGCCCAAATCACTCAAAATCACTGTGGAAGAAAGCAGAACTGAAATTTAGAGGAAATAATGGCAGTTCTTTATCAACCGACCGGACTGACGAAATGTTCTGATGCATAAATGGGGATAAACTTTTTAACGCGAGTGAACAGAGCTCACTTTATTCAGTAAGAAAAAACCCAAAATCTGATTCACTTATTAAATTTCATTGTCAATTTTTGTAGCATTTATTTATTGTAATGAAACAAAATTTGAAGAAAGTGGTTCATTTGGTATATTGCATTCTTTTTGAATCGTGTATGGAAAAGTTAAGAAAATGACAGAAAATAAACAAATTGATAAATACATTTATAAATAAATGGATAAATAAGTAAATAAATAAATTGATAAATAAATAGATAATATTTTATAGCACAACAAAGTAACTATGTTACCTTGAGTTGTTTATAAAAATCCTACATGAACCAAATATCGCTTATAAGAAATTTGACTTTGTAATTTAAAGCCTTAAAATTGGGCCTCTGTCTCTTTAACAAGCTTCTGTTCCTTCTGAAACTTTGCCTTCAGGAAGTCAACACAACATGGCTCATCTGGATTTATCAACATTTTTCCCAGCGTTTCTCTGAGAAGTAGCTCGTATAACGAGCTCAGCGGATGTACGGTTCCACCAGGTGTTTGCTAATTGCTGCTGGCTAGTCTGAAGGAGGATCCCTCAGGTGTTTTGCACAGATTAACGGTTGCTAAAGGATTTCTCAAACATGCATGCATTTCATGAAGGAATCACATTATAACATGGTGTAAAGGTCAAAAATGTTGATTTTCCATAATACTTCCCCTTTAAATAGTAAATATATTGGTTGATGTCGAGGACAAATCAAACGTCTGTATTGATTTTATTTGTCCAAATCTTAGCAGCATTGCCACAGTCACATCAGGCTCTTCAGCAACTGAAATAAGTGAAAATGATGGCTGCACTGGGCCATACTCAAACACATGAAAAGGCCTGTCCAACTCACTTATAAAGGCCCATCAATCAGCAGCTAAACACAATCTTGGCACACGTTGTCACGGCCGAGCAGACTCTTTATTTATTCAGTTAAATGCACGTTTGGCCTGCCTCTCACAAAGACCTATTAGTTGGTCTCCATCCAAGAAGGCTAAATTTAGAAATCCAATTCACCATCTTCGTCATTTAAACCAGGACAGAATACCAATACATGTGACAGCCCGCTTATAAACAGCAGCTTTAATTCTCCTTGAGATATTAGAAGGCCGTTTAGTCGCTGCTCGACCTGCAGGGCGCCGAGCGTGCCACCACGAGGCCGAGCTGCTCATCTGCGCTTGCTAACGGGTCACATAAGAGAGTATTTAATTGGGACTTCTTGTGATGAAGCATTTTGTATTTTTATTTTATTTTACCAGGAAAGTGCCATCGTAATTAAAAATATCTTTCTCAAAAGAGTCCTGGTCAATAAACAGCAAAGGTTGTGCAATTATAATTACAGTTCTTATTAATAAAAACAGTCACAGTTTAAAGAAGTCCCGACTTGAAGTAATCTGTTAATTTTCAGTATTTTTCCGAAAAAAAGCATTTTTCCCCCCAATTCTGTGTGTGAAAATGGGACAACACTGCAAAAACACAAAATCTTACCAAGTATTTTTGGTATAAATTCCAGTGCAAATATCTCAGTACACTTAAAATATTTTTATCTGAACCACAGGAAAGGATTGAGAAAAAATATATATTTTGACTTTATTCTCAAAATTCTGACCTCAGAATTCAGATTTTTTTCTGAGAATTGAGACTATTTTCAGAATTTTGACACTAAACTCAGAATTTTGAGATTACACTTTAAACATTTTTTTTTCTTACAACTATGACTCTTAACGCAGAATGTGAGATCAAAACTCACAATCTAAGATTAAAGTAAAAATTCTGTGATAAAAGTCAGAATTATGAAAAAAAAATATTCTGAGAAAAAAAAAATTAATTTAAGAAAAAAGTTCCTGAAACACTTAGAAAATCAATCAGTATGCCATACCATAATTCAGCAGCACAAATGGGTTTCAGAATTCAAAATGTAGCTCATGTTGTTGATTTATGATTTCCAATTAAAATATGATTACCGTATTTTCTGGACTATAGAGCACACATTACTATTAGCCGCATCTACCGGGCTGTAAGCCGCTGGTATCTCCGCCGCTCTAATCTGCTGGATTTATCAAGGACCGAACCATGGATTCGTTCACACCAAGCTGAAGTGCAGCGGCTATTGATCTGTACTGCCAGATCAATAACCTTCAACTTAAAAGCGGCATCATATAAACTTCTTCGTGTGGGAATGAGCTTGAAAACATTTCCCCGTTGTACCTGCCGCTAGCTTATGTTTGTTCTAAATGAAAATCAGCACTTTCTTCTTTTATTTCCAATTTTGCCTTCCAATGACTCACTTTCTGCTAAAGAGCCCCCCCTGGAGGTTGAAGAAAAATCCACAGAAAAGCCGCACCGGGCTACAAGACGCATGGCTCAAAGCGTGGAAAAATAGTAGCGGCTTATAGTCCGAAAAATACGGTAAAAGCAATAAATCAATTTCATGAATTTGATTAGAAATACCTGCAGAGTTCCGCCACTAATCCAGATAAAAGCTGCTACTTGTAAGATGACTTTTTACACAAAATGATTTTAGATGGAGAAACAGAAATTGGAGCAGAACCAGGTGAACAGGTGCTCACCTTGGGTAGTTCTTCGATCTGGTTGGCGTCCAGGTAGAGCTCCTCTAAGGTTCTCTCGAAGCTGAATATTTCCTTTGGGACCTGCTGAAGGCTGCAGTGAGAGTAGTCCAGCACTGAGATCACTTCCTCTTCACCACGGAAACAGCGGCACGGCACCAGCCGGCCAATCAGCTTCCGTTTGGTGGTCATCTCCAGACACTGCACTGTAAAAAACAAGAGAGGGGAGATGTTTGATTTTATAGATTTATTTCAAAAGATAATCATAAAAAAGGTTGAGCTGATGTTAAAAGCCATTGGTTTTATTTGAGTTGGATTAATTCATACTGACGTGTTGGGAGCTTTTTTGATGAAACTAAAAACTAAAAAGGAAAACCTTGACTCTAAAATTAAAAATAAATCTTTACTCTTTCATTCAGTGCAAATTCTCAGATTAAAAATATTATTATTAAAATACAACAATCACATTGGGACTCTGTCTTGGTTATAATAATCTGGGATTGGCTCAGTACACTGCAAAAACACAAAATCTTACAAAGTAATTTTGGTTTAGTTTGTAAAGCAAACATCTTAGTGCACTTGAAAAAAGACAAAACTAACCTACAAGTAATTTTGCAGCAAAATTTAAGAGATTGTTTTAAATAGATAATTCCTTAATATTGATGAAGATTATTTCATTTATAACGTGGGAAAAATGTTTTGTTACAAGTGAAATAATTTGCCAGTGGAACAAGTACTTTTAAAAAAATTTAACTGGTTATTAACCAACTCTGGTTTTAACAGGATAAAGATTTTTATAACGTTTTTAGCATAAAAAACTCCAAATACTTCTCTTTTTTAAAAAAGTTTGAGAAAACGGGATTTGAGCGACACAGAGCAACAATTTGGTCGTCTGATTTATGACTTTTTCTTTAAAGCTGCACTATATAACTTTCATAAAAACATATTTGTTGAAACTGTCACTTTGTCATGATAACATAGCCTGAGATGGAAAATCTGTGAAGAAAATCGAGCTCTACAGTAGTTAGCGTTCTCCCAATGCTAACTGGAAATAACCAATCGGAGACAGGAGGCGGACCTTAGCGCTGTCAATCACTCTCACTCTCTCGCTTATTCTTTGCTAAGCTACAGCTGGCTCATCACAATGCAACCTGCTATGAATGCTTATGCTAGATAGCATAGCCACTGATGATGTTTTCCTGGAAGAGTAAGTTGTTTCTCCACCATTAATACACTGAGCAGCACATACACAAGCATGATTGACAGTGTTGAGACCTTCCTCCTGGCTCTTATTGAGAACGTTGCATTTTAGCTTGGTTTTTTCACAGATTATCTTTCTCACACCGTTTTATCACCACATAGTGACAGTTTTAATAAATACGTACTCACTGCAGCTTTAACAGAGGAAACAAAGTGAACTCAACCTTCAGGGCACGAATGTGAAATCAAAAAGTATTTGAGAGAGCCTGAAGTGAGGCGTAAAACTGGGAAACAGACGCATGACGGAGAAAACCGCCGCAAACCAGCAGTTACCCGGCTCAACGCAGGCTGAGGCTCGACTCCTCGACAGACGCACACAATCGCTCTTTTCATGCAACAAGCCGTATAATTAGACCAGAGATATAATTAAAATAGATCTTTTGTGATTCTGTGACAACATCACTCTGTTCCACAACTGTGTTTGAAAAGCTGCTGGCTGAATGGCAGAAGTAGGCTAAGCATGCATATTAACAACCTCCAGTGGGGATTCATCACCAAGATTTATCGCTTCACGCCCAAAACGTTCGCGAAACCCAAACGGCTTCAATGCCGGATCTTTTGAACAGAACAGTGGTGGTCAAATAATGTCTAAATGCCGCCTTGATTTTGTTTTTTGATCATCAGATGTGAAGAAGGAATCATGGGGGCAAAAGAGGAAGATGCAACCCGACTTCTTCCTTAACTGCAATCACTGCCAGTGTCGGCGTTGAACCCGCAGATTTACTGCTTGGATAAACGTGGAAACTGTTGACTGGATAAAAATATTACCAAGTGTTTTTCTCTAGTTTTCAGTACAAATAACTTAGTTAAATTGAAATAAGACAAAATTAACTTACAAGGAACTTTCAGAAAGAAATATGAGCTTGTTTTCATTCCAGTTTAAGTTTAGTTTGTCAATAATTCCTTAATTTTGATAATTTAGGGATCCGCCTATCTCTAGTTTATTTATCTTCATGATGCTTGTTTGATCATTTGCAAGCTATAAAGCATTTGCTGAGATTACATTACAGGTGAAATCATTTTACACTGACAAAACATAAAACCTTACCAAATATTTTTTTTGTCTAGTTTTTAGTGCAAATATCTTAGTACACTTGAAATAAGACAAGACTAATTAACATGCAATTTTTCAGCCAGATATAGGAGCTTATAGGAGGCAATAATTCCTTAAAATTGTAGAAAAAGTTCTAGTTCCACTGGCAGATGAATTCAGTTACAACTAAATATTTTTCATGTTATAAGTGAATTTATCTGACAATGGAGAAAGTACTTTTTCATCAAATTTAAGGAATTATTGACTTAAAACAAGCAACTAAATCTTCACAAAACTGCAATGAAAACACTTTTTTGCATCACAGAAGTCGCATGTTGCCACTGGCGCAAACCATGAAGAAGACGACGACAGGAAGTAGCAGAAGGATCGTAAATTGGGTTACCTACTTTACGTAAACACCGCAATTACAAAGTTGTGGGTTTTTTTTCAACATTAGGGGAATATTTACAAAGTTTTGAGCACATTTGTAATGGAAACACAGATAGTGTCTGAATGCAGCTAAACATGAATACTGTCAGGAATTGGTTTTCTCTGTGTTGATTTGAGTTTTTCTGTGTGTTTGTTGTGGGTTTCTGTGTTGTCCCCTTGATTGTTCCCAGGTGTGTCTCGTTCCCTGATTATCTTCTGTGTATTTAATGTCACCTGTGTCTCTTGTCGATTTTGTCGTACCAGTCCGTTTTAATCTGTTTTGCTGTCCCATCTGTTGCTACCAGTGTTGAGCCTTAGCCTTTCCGCTCAGCTGTGTTGCCTGGACTTTGGATTATTTGTGCTTTTTCTTCATTAAAACTTCCTTCTTTCATTCCGCCTGGATCCTCTGTGTCTGCCTCACATCACACATCATGACAAACACAAGGCTTTTTTGTCTTATATGTCATGCTCTGCAAATAAAGGGCAACTTATAGCAAAACAGCATTAATGTTTCTAATGCAACAAAAAGAGGGACATTTTAAGAAAATACAGGGCAACGAAGACAGAAAATAGGCAAGTAGGGCATTCATCAGAGAGGACGGAGAGAGCGAAGGTAAAACTGAAGGAGCAGCAGTGCAGCTTTACAGCAACTGGAGCATTCGCCCTCAGGAATATTTTACAGAGAACAAAGCCGATCCTGACAGAAAAGCAGCAGCTGCTGGAAGAAAAACTGAAACAACAGAACAGCTCAACAATGGCCAAGTCCAAACCCTGATGTCAAAACTCTGGTAACTGCAACAGAGAAGAACTTCCTGTGTGAACCGAAGGCTTTTTATTGGAGGAGCAGAGAACCCAAAACCTCAAGTAAAAGTAGAAATACTTCAACGTATTTTTACTCAAGTAAAGGTAAAAAGTAGCCAACCAAGAAATTACTTAAGTAAGAGTAAAAAAGTATTTAGTAAAACGTCTACACAAGTACTAATCAAATGATCAATCATTTAATGTTTAGCAATGATATCATCAGACGGAACAAAATGTAAAGTGGAAGTTTAGGTAATTTAAGGACCAAAATTACAATAATTCATATAAGTAACAAAAAATGACAAAATAAGGCAAAAGAAAATTTTCCAATTCAGTTTCTTTAATAAAAAAATCTTATGAAACTTTAACAAAAACTGCAGGACTGTGTCTGTTTCTGGTGAATGTTTGGTTAAAACATGTTTGTTTGTTTTTCACTCAGTGGGTAGAAAATCCAGAAATTTCACTCAAATAAGAGCAGAGATACTTCATAATAAAATTACTCAAGTAAAAGGAAAAAAACTCCTAATATTTTGTGTGATTCTGTAAAAGAGGGTCAGATTACAAATAAACTGAAACTGATATAGAAAATTGAATTAATTTGAAGTCACAATTCTGAGCTTAAAGGCAGAAAAGCGAGTAAGCAGTTAGCATTTTGACATCTTTGTACTTCCTGTTTGTCACCTCTAGTGATCTTTCACTCTGGAAACAAATACTCCTTTTTTTCTCTCTCCCTGTGTGTGTGTGTGTGTGTGTGTGTGTGTGTGTGTGTGTGTGTGTGTGTGTGTGTGTGTCCTGTCCTCCAGCAGCCTGACAGGGTGAATTCCCCCGAGCGCCATGACAGCCACCGCTTCACGTGCGGCCCTGTTGTTGCCACAGTAACTGCTGCCATGGAGACCGTCTCCCAGGAGCCGGGTGTATTTTTACTCACTCTCTCTGTCATAAAACAGGAGCGCTCACTCAGTGGGCGACCGCTCCACATTCGGTGGCGCTTAAAGTGGAGCCGGCTACACCAGACGCTTTTATAGCACCTGAATCAGAGCTGAGCCGGGCTCCTGCAATCACACAATTAAACCATCACACACACACACACACGAGACTCTGAGAGGACCAGAGGCATTCAGGCGCACAAGCTCACTTACTTTATGATTTCTTGTGACAGTGACAGCGAGGATAAAGATGAAAATCCAATGAGAAATGGATGAGTAGGTGTGGCAAGCAGTTTGTTTGTTCTGTCTGGTAACATTGAGTGGATAAACCAGTTGACAAATAAACAGGCGCCCAGACTGAACGGTGAGAGAAATGCTCCATAATGCAGGGGTGTGATGACTTTTATTAGTTTGGAAATTGCTGCAAGCCAGTCGTTGCTCACCCACTCCTACTCTTCTCTCCTGTCAGATCTCTAATTACTAATTTTAACACCGCTGAGTCAAAGTGACTCTACTGATGTATGCAGGTTTGCTTCATGTAGCCCAATTTAGCAAATTATATAGGGACTAGCACGTTATCATACATTAGATTTTATTACAAAGTTTTCTTCTGATAAGATCTGGTTAGTACAGAAGAGGACTAGAGTCACTGGGGAAAAAATCTGATATTTTTCTGAGTTTTTCTGACTTTTTTCCTGAGAATTATGATGTTTATTTCAGAATTCTGGAATATTTTCCCAAAATTCTGACTATTTTTTCAGAATTCTGCCTTTGATTACAAAATTCTGACTTTAACCTCAAAATTCTAACTTAAATGTCAGAATTCCTACTTTCTTTTTCCTCAGAAGTCCAACTTTCCTATTGTCGGAATTCCGACTTTCTCAGAATTCTGACTTTTTTTTCTCAGAACTCTGCCTTTTATCTCAAAATTCTGACTTTAATCTCAGAATTTTATCTCTTTTTTTTTTCTAAGAATTCCAATGTTAATTTCAAACCTTCTCAGAATTCTGCCTTTGATTGCAAAATTCTGACTTTAATCTCAAAATTCTTACTTTTCTTTCCTCAGAAATGCAACTTTCCTATTGTTGGAATTCCAACTTTCTCAGAATCCTGACGATAATTTTAGAATTCTGTCAATTTTTATCAGAATTCTGCCTTTGATCTGAAAATTCAAAGTCAGAATTCTGAGATTAAAGTCAGAATAGTCAGAATTATTATTTTTCTTTCTCTCTTCGACCCTTATCCTCTTCCATTGGTTAGGTTTATGTGCTAACACAATGTCAGTAAAAGTAGTTTTGGTTGAATGTCTTTTGCTTTTTTAAGAGAAATCATTTTTCTCGAGGAATCAAAACCCAGTCCGAGTGAACCAGGATCCGAGTGCTTTCACACTCGCAGCTGGTCCGCTCCGGCAGGCAGCGAGGCTCCAGGTGGCACGTCTGTAAAAACCCAATGACCCTCAAAGCACCGCGTCTAAAAATAACAACGAGCCGACGCCACAGAAAGCAGAGCAGCTGACAGCTACCTGCACCCAAAATATGGCAATCAATTATGGTCAAACGCATGAATGAACAAATACATGAAACATTAAAATTGATCAAACTGTTTCTCAGACTTCAGGTTCTAAAGTGAGATAAAAGTTTGGGATGCTTCTGCTTTGGATGGCTTGAAGCAATAAATAATTTAGCATCAACTATTATCAAGCTATGCTAACATATTTAGCTATTATGGTTCAATAGCTGCCAAAGTTTTCTGTTACTCCGTTTCCGTGGCGAGGGGATTTGTTGAAGTTTCTTCAGTTATACAGGAAAAATACTACAGGCAAGAATAACGGTGCATTTTGTGAATGATTATTGTCTTTATTGTGCTATTGCATATATATTTTTCAGCAATTTCCTGAAAATTATTAGAAAAAATCAGATGAAACAATAAAATATTGAAATGCTGGAAAGTTTGTATAATAAACAAAGGAATCAAAAACTTCTTTACCAAGTAAATAAATCAAAACCTAGAAACAGAATGGATGTATTAAAAGTGGAAATTAATTTTAATATGAAATTGGTATGAAATAAAATGATAGAAATTCTTATAAGTTGGTTTATATTGATAAAATCTTCTAAATCAATCAATGAATCATAATTTTTGTTTTCTTTTCAGGAATGAAAAGATGCAATAAATTATATCCTAATTTTTTAAGCTTATTTGTCAGCAATAAACAGTAAAAACTGAATGTATTAACATTTACATTATCTAAAAGACAATAACATTTTAAGGGGAAAGTTTAAGCTGTCAACATTCTGTCTCCCGGCAACAGTGAGGAGTGAAACGTATCTGACCTTTGACCCAGATTCATAACTGAAGTCAAGTTTGAGGACAAAGATTAGCTAGAAAGATCCAAAATGTCAAAAATGTCATAAAAATTAAACTTACAGTTGTTTTAATTTTACAGAATTAAGAGTATTTCTGTTCATTTTCATTTAGTTAAACTACAGAAAATTAATTCAAAATCAAAGTAATCTCAGGAAGATATTTAAAAAAGGAAATAGGTTCATATGTTTTCTAAGCAAGAAAGCGTATGAACGTACATTTTCCAGAAGATTTGTAAGATTTGAACTTTAGATATTGTTTGGACAACCATATGCATCTAAATAACGATACAATCACAAGTTATGAAATCAGAAATCAAAGATAAAACCAAAACCTGAATTTAAGACTCATTTTCAGCAGCAATCACATAACTTAAAGAACACAAAACTGCTTTTGAATGTTATTTTAACATGTGGGCTGCACAGTGGTGCAGTTGGTAGCACTGTTGCCTTGCAGAAAGAAGGTCCTGGGTTCGATTCCCGGCCTGGAGTCTTTCTGCACGGAGTTTGCATGTTCTCCCTGTGCATGGTGGGTTCTCTCCAGGTACTCCAGCTTCCTCCCACAGTCCAAAAACCTGACTGTCAGGTTAATTGGTCTCTTTAAATTCTCCCTAGGTGTGTGTAAGTGTGTGTGCATGGTTGTTTATCCTGTTTTCCTCTGTGTTGCCCTGCAGCAGACCCCACTGGGAATAAGGGTGTAAGAAAATGGATGGATGGATTTCAACATGTTTTAACATCAATTTGGCCAAATGAACTTTATTATATTAACCAGATGCAGTAATAATTTAAACATTCATGCTTCCATGTTTGACATAGTTTTACATCTTTTCCTAAAAGTTTTCAGGAATTCAAAGAAATGCTTAGCAGGTTTCAAACATTTCCAGATCAGGTTTTTCACTCCTCCAACGACAGTGAGAAGTCTTCATCTGTGTCTCTCTTTCTCCTCCCCATTTCCAGGCCACTCGTCTGTTTTTCTCGTTCTGTTTATCCTGGGTTGTGCTCAGTGGCCCAGTTCTTTCTGCACATCTCCTCTTCCTCTCTTTCTTTCTCCTCTATTATCCCTCTCAGGCTCCTCTCGCTCTCGCAGAGCTCCTTCTGCGTCTGTCTGTGTTTAACTTGTTGTTTTTTCTTTCCTTCATTTTCCATCTTACACTTCTACCATCTTGAATCAGGAAGAGCGCGTTCTTGTTTCGCTGCTGCAAATGCATTTAAAATAAGATGATATTTTAATTTCCATGAGTCGAATGTGCGGAAAGACAAACTTGTTTTTTTTTAGGGTCAACAGACCATAGAAAGTCACTTTTTTATTTCAGTAACTGCAACAGAAAGTGGAAACTGATCATTTGGAGACGAATTAACTTAGAAATGTTTTTGGACATGTAGGAAAACCCAGGCCGGGATTCAAACCCAAAACCTTCCTATCCTAACAGCTGCGTTACCATACATTCCTGATATCACGTTAGATTCTCTACTGTACAAAAATCAACACAAAACATTTAGCTTGTAGGCAGAACAGATTTCATATTCTTGTTTTACCATAATTATTGCAAACGTTGACTGGATGCAAAGTTTCTAAATAAGCTTCTAAACAGAGTGGAAAACTCTTAGAGCTTAGATCTAACCGAAAATCACTTTTTGGATTCAATATTGACATGAGTCTTGGATCTACGGAGGAAGATTAGAGCCAAATGAAAAAATGAAAAAGAATTTTATTCTCAGAATTTTGACTTTAATTTCAGTTTAAATTAATTCTGAGATAAACTTTAGACTGAGAAGAATTCTGTTTTATTCCCTCACAATTCTGATGTTGATCTAAAAATTATGCATTTTTCTCTTAGAATCTTAGAATTCTGAGTTTTGATCTCGGAAGATGAAGTCATAGTTTTGACATTGTTTTTTTTCAAATGTCCCTAATTGTCTTCCGTATTGGTCAGATACTGAGTAGAGTCCATCGATCCAGATGGCATTTTCAATGTAGCCATACGCTTGCTAATTTTATTTATTTGTGTAAACAACTCATATTTTCAGGAATTTGTAAATTTTACTATCCTGTTTTATTGTTATTGAGAATATATGATCATTTTTTTTTTTTTTTTTTACAGATTATGCTTCGCTCTTCATCTCCCTCAGCGACATCCTGTCACTTCTGCGTCCTCTGTTTTGACACAACCTGTCATATTTGCTGCTTTTCTCCATAAATGACATAAAACAGATTATTTTCCGTACATTAATGACAACATAATGTCACAACTGGAACATAAATTAAACAAAATCAAATGAAGCAGTGTTTCATTTTCGGTTCATGCTTTCTTGCACTTTTATTTACAGAGTTTTTTGTTAAGGGCTGGTTTAGACCACTTTTACACAAAACATATAAAAGTTAAAATTACAGCTATAAATGTATGCATCATAGAGCCATCTGAATAAGTTTTAGTCGTAACACTGAAATCAGGCCTATTGCTCGCTAAGTTCCTGATAATTTAGACAATAAGCTGTGCTAATCAGTTATTGATGTTGATAATCTTTTTTAAAAAAAAACAAAAAAAAACGTTTTTGACTTTTGTTATTAAAAAATAGTTAAATCCTACTTTGTGGAGCGGTTTGGTGCAACTTCTTCCAATCTCAGAAATGGTGTAAATTCACTCTCCTCATAAATAAATAAATGCTGTTTTTATCAGGTATTTTACTTAATAACATGTTAATAATCGAACTTATAAATAATAAATATAAACTGACAAATCATGACTAAAAACTGTCAGACATTCAAGCCAGGAAATGAGGATCCAATCATTTTACAGATAACCGATGACATCATACTGACTGTAACGCTTTTCCACATGGGTAACATGACTGATTACCAATGGTTGAATCTTTAATATTTTTAAATTAAGCCAGAGGAAGAACGGACGTGTAAAACGCTATTTGCAAGAAAACTGAATTTTCTTTAAAACAATAAAGGTTAAAAGTCAAAGCAACTCAGAAACATCAACCAGTTGGATCACTGCTAAGCTACATTCACAGAGAACCCAAATGACCCACATTTTATTTGTTTTTTGCACGTATTCATGTTTTCCATGAGATTTGCATCGTAATTCGGCACCAGAAGAAGCCAGACGAGAGAAATCCGGATGTAAACAACAACTGAAAATTATAATTGAGAGAGAAGTCTGTGTCAGTGAAACGACTCTTGGCTCCAACTCCACATCCAAACAGGCTCCACAGAAAAGCCGCTGCTGTTTGCCTTGATTTCCTTTTATTGTCTTGTGATCTTGTGACGATTTTATCAGCTCGTATTACTGAATAACTTTAAAATAAATCCATAAATGGCGACAAACGGTATCATTTCCGTACACAGAAACACGTTCCTGCTCTGCACATGCAGATCATTTCGGGGTTGGAAATTTTTCACACAAGTCTGATTGCATCATTATTCAATCAAAACTGGAATTGTAGCCTTAAAAGCTAAAATTTAAAGCTTTAAATATGTTACTGTACAATCAACAGTAACAGGGATCCTCTAAACGGAGCGCTACCACTTCAGTTCATGCATGACGGGGTTAAACAGTTCAGCGCTGGAACGCCGCCTCAAGCCTGCAAGGCGACGGTGTCAAACTCAAGGCCCGGGGGCCAAATCCGGCCCGCCACAGCTTTTCATGTGGCCCTCTAGACTCTAAACCAGTTGTGTCAAACTCATTTTCATTTTGGGCCAAATCAAGATCATGAATGTTCTTAAAGGGTCGATTGTGCCTGAAGGTATTGATAAAACTGCTAAAATATAAATCAATTCTTAAGACTAAATCATGCTGAAAATCTTTTGGGTCTCTCCAGGATTTAGCAACTGTTTTGTGGTACTAATTTAGAAATATTTGCGCTTTTTATGACTCGCCGTATCATTATGGATTATAACTTGACATCAAGTTTGACTGAAGCAGCTGTTTAGTAGAAGAAATAAATACTGTAAACAACCACTTAGATCCAAAAATCTGCAATAAACTCACAATTATGTGTGAAAAAGTGCAGCGATTTGTTGATTTCGTGTGAACATCCATGATGTAATTTGGTAGTAAATAGATAAAACCTGCTTTGATTAAATTGACAAAATAATATTTAAGCACGCTGCTATTTTGTCGGTTCTATTTATGTGTCACTTCAGAGTCTAGAGGGCCACATAAAGAAATATGGCGGGCCGGATTTGGCCCCCGCGCCTTGAGTTTGACACACATTCTGTAAAGGAACGACTCATCTGTGACGACGAAACAGCAACACCATGTAGAGTCAGATGCATCATAACGACACCAGCAAATGTTCTGCTTGATTTCCTAAAAATGTCAAACTAAACGGCCAAAACTGGAAAAAGTGCAAATTTACTGCAGTTATCATTCAACAAAAACAAATTATTGGTATTTCAGCATATTAGAGGTCAAGAATATTGATCAGTTTTCTTCCAAAAGATGATAATGGATACAACTTATTTGTCCAAACTTAAACATTCATCTTAAAAGCAAAATGGTCCTTTAATAGATTTATTTTTAGATTTATTTTTATGTGTAGTGACGGCACTTGGCAAAATGTAACGTTTCCATTGCTGATGATTTTGTATTTTTGTGTTTTCATGATGTGAAAGCACTTTGCACTGCCTTGTTGCTGAAACTCGATTGATTGATTGATTGATTGATTCTAAATTCAACACAACATGAACAAATGTCTCTAATGTCCATCTGATTCAGAGTAATCAAAGCAAAGTGAGAAATACAACATATTTGTTGGTGATTTTTCACACTGAAAGACTGATAAGTTTCATTTTGATGCATCTATGTAAACATTGCTAACATTGATGCCGACCTGCAGCCTCTCTAAATATCACAAAATGAATCCATATAAGCTTTTATTTCAAATTCACCTAATTTTAAGATGGAAAAAGGAAGAAACTCCACTGAAAATGTAAAAAAAAAAAAAACGCTGCCGTAGTACAAATAGCACTTATAAACACTTGTTTGGCAAAGACATGTCTGTCATTGACACTTAAATTTGTAGCAGCTGCCAACTTTAGACCCATATAATGGACAGAGAAGCTGTTTTAGTCACAATGTTTTTATTAGATTATGTTCACACTCTGCTGCCAAACAACTTATTTAAAAACTGAGCCAAAATTCAGAGTCTGGAGGATGAAATCTAAAGAGAAACCAGACACACAGATGTCTGGAACCACAGCATCAAGTCTTTCAGATGTTTACCTGAAAGCATAGTGACGACCTGAACAGATCATGGTCGCCCTTAAAAATTTATAGTTCTTTTTATAGTGTATTTGGTTCATGCAAAGTAAAATCATGAATATTAAGCCTCAAATAAACAATGAAGCAACATCAGAATAAAGTCTGGGCACTTAAATGGTATTAAAGCTAAATAAAGGAGAGAAAACCACTTTATCTGAACAATCACCAACAACAGCGTTCATCCAGACAACAATCTGGACTGAGACCAACTCACTTCAGACTGTCTTATCATGATTCCTTGAACTAATTAGAATAGAACTGCTTCCTGTAAAAAACATGTTCATCACATTTTTGAACAAAATCATTCTAATAAATAGACTTCTGGCTAATTTGAGCTCCTTTTCAGATTGAGTTGTTTTATGGCCTCTGTCACTTTAAATCCAAATAAACTGCAGTTGGCCACGCCCCCCAACTCAACATTTACGTTCATATGTGACAATGGCTGCAAAGAGATAAGCAATTACACAACCGTACATCTTTGAAAAGCAGAAGAGGAGCCTCCTGCACAACCGACAAGAATGCCGTAAGTGATTTCTGGATGGTAAATCAACAGCAAAACACTTGTGTTTTCCAGCAGCCATTGTACAGCAGTGAAACGTGCAGACCAAGTATGCTGGAGCTCTCCTTGGGTTGCTAGGTAACGCCGCAGTGCACACTGAGCGTGGCGTTTGAATTTCCAGACACCAAAAAAGACGAACTTATTGCCTAAAAAACACCTGGTTGTTTTTAGAAATAGTAGAAACCAAAATGGAAGTTAAAAAATTATCAAAATGTGAATTGTGCAAAATGGATTTCCTTTAATTACTTTGTAAAAAGATGCAATGTGTGCATTTAAAAGAAAGTGACAAAGACATCTACTTATAGTGCTAAAAGTTTAGTGAAATTTTATTTTTAAATTAGGGGTGTCCAAACTTTTTGTTAAGTCGGCCAAAATTGTAGATTCAAAAGTAAAACAAACCCAACCTAAAAATCAAGTAAACAAAGCAGACTGACTTTTATTGCAGATCCAAAAATTTAAAGGATTTTTCCAACTGTCTGTCAGGCCTTTGTAGATAGAAAAAAGGAATAAATCTCTTTTCTTTTGTAATTAATCTCAGAAATCTTCTAGACCTTGAACATTTACTGGAAAATGTTTCAAAAGAAAATGTTTGACATATGAAATTCAGAAATTTCCTATTTTTTTGTAGAAAGTTTCTGAGATATCTCTCAACATTTCTGAGTTTCTTGGCAGATATTTACTACTTTTTTTTGCTGTAGCAGATTTTGAACGTTTTCTGTATTAACATAAAAAGATTATTTTCAGTTTCTTTTGGGTTTAATTGATTAAATGATTTTTTTCAGTAATAAGATCTGGGTCACTTTCTTTCTTAAAGCGCTCGCTATATTTAGCCACGTTTAAGAGGGAATAAAAGTTGACTTGGTTGCGGCGTTGCAGCAAACGTCTCTTCGTTTTACCTTTCATTAAAACTTGACTATGAAAACTATTGAACAAATACTTTGTTTTGTATTTTACATTTTCTTCAGTAAGAAAACAATTTTTACCCTGATTCCAAATTAACTCTCCATCTGCATCTACAAATTTGTATCCTTTTTGAATTGCAGTTGGAGGTCGCACAAAATCAGTCCAAGCGCCACAAGTGGCCCCCGGGCCGCACTTTGGACACCCCTGCTTCAAATGATGCTGCCAAACCTTCAGGATGGTGAAACCAGGATGGTGTTTCAGGTTCACCTTCACCTGAAACGCTCTCTCAGTGCAAACTGTGAGACCTGCTGCTATCTGGAACAACTTCTCCATCTTTCTGTCATCACTCTGCTCTCCTCTCTCTCTCTCTCTTTGGCCAGGAGTCAATCCCTCTTTCCTCCTGCCAGCTGATAGCCGTGCATGACTGTCTGCATCTCTGTTCATGCGTTCACTCCATCTATCACCTGCTGCTGCCTCTGTCACTCCCCTATCCTCCTGTTTTGCCTCCTCTCTTGATAAAAACAGATAAAATCTTGCAGAGAGATATTTTTTTATGAAGGTCACCTTAACACACATGTGTCAAACTCAAGGCTCGGGGGCCAAATCCGGCCCGCCGTAGCTTTTCATGTGGCTAAAGCATCGTTTTCATTTTGGGCCAAATCAAGATCATGAAAGTTCTTAAAAGTCCGGCTGTGCAAGAATGTATTGATAAAACAAACTGTTAACATATAAATACAGCTTTAAAATTTTATTATATTCAGTCCCTCCAGGATTTAATGATTGTTTTTGTGACTTTTTGCAATAAAAATGGACGTTTTTGTGATACTAATTTATAAATATTTGCACTTTTTATGACTCGCCGTATCAATATGGATTATAAATAAATAATCCAGCTGCTTCAAGTAAATCTGAAGCAGCTGTGTCATAGAAGTAAGAAATGGAAGTAAAAATCACTTAGATCCAAAAACCTGCAATAAACTCACAATTATGTATTAGCACAAAAAAGTGCAGGAATTTGTTGATTTTATGTGAATTTCCATGATGTAATTTGGTAGTAAACAGATAAGAACTGCTTTGATTAGATTGATAAAATAATATTTAAGCATGTTGTTATTTTGACGGATCTATTTATGTGCCACTTTAGACTCTAGAGGGCCACATAAAGATCTATGGCGGGCTATATTTGGCCCCCGGGCCTTGAGTTTGACACAAATAGAGCCATCAAGATAACAGCATGCTCAAATATTATTTTATTAATCAGATCAAAGCAATTTTTATCTGTTTACTGCCAAGTTACATCAACCAGCCCTTCCTGTTTCTTGTGGAAATTCATACAAAAATCAACAAATTCACACACGTTTTTGCTCTAACAATTAGGAGTTTATCGCAGATTTTTGGCAAAACGTTTGAGAAATATCAGACCTAAGGGACTGTTTCCTCCCACCTGCAGGGGGCAGTATTTCTTACTTCTCCTAACTGCTGATTCTGCCTCACTTGATCTCAAGTTAGAATAGTCATAAAAAGCACAAATATTTCTAAATTATTGCCACAAACATTTTGATATTTATTGCAAAAAAATCACAAAAAGAATCACGAAATCCTGGAGGGACTGAATATTACTTAATTTTAAGAACTGATTTATATTTTAACAGTTTTGTTAGCGGGTTGTGTCGACACCTTCTGGCCCTTTAAGAACATTTTTTCTCAACATTGGACCATATTTGAAAGTTTTTCCCCCATCACTCCGACTCAGCTTTCATTTGCATACACAGCCTCTAGTATATTTAATCCCGAAAGCTTTCTTTAACAGGCCATGAAATTTGCACGTTGGAACAGTTGCCATAGCAACCAGAGACTCAATTGCCCCCAAATTACCATAAAACCCTAATTAAGGAGAACGGGCTCTGGGCTTATCTTTTAGTGCCAAAACGGCCCCACAGGTGAGCAGAACGGACCGGGAGGGGAAGCAAACCGTAATGTTTAATGTTTTGAAAAGCTGTGCGTTTTATGTAGATGCATTGTAAGTCGAAGCAGGTGTGAAATGTGTGAGGAAAAGGGAGTCAGGTGTTGAGACCTAATGAGTTTGCACAACAGATCCTGCACACCGGAACAAACCGTTCTCTGCCAATGCGTGAATAATTTTGTGCTTTTGCTCTTACAACAGTGTAAAGAGTAAAAATAAATAAAAATGGCAGCTTTGCTTTACCAGCTTATGAATGTAATTCATTTGACATGAAAACTAGCTAAATCAGGGGTGTCCAAAGTGAGGCCCGGGGGCCATTTGTGGCTCTTGGAATGAATTTGTGCGAATTTCCCAAAATGAAATTCAAAAATAATACAAATTTGTCCCATAGATGCAGATGGAGACTTTTAATTTGTAATCAGGGTAAAAGAGCAACACAAAGTATTTGGTTTTTATAACCAAACTTTGACAAAAGGTAAAACCAGGAGACTTTTACTGAAAACTTTTACTGCATTCAAATCAGCTTTTATTCTTTCTTAAACTTGGCTAAATACAGCAAGATTTTGAAAGAATGTGACCCAAATCGCGTCTTATTACTAAAATTAATCAATCAAACCCAAAATGAACTGAAAACTATGAACTCTTTCTTTTAATACATCAAACATGCAAAATCATTGTAGGGAAAAAAAACTAGTAAATATCTACCAAAAAAAAAAAACTCAGAAAGTTTGTAACTAATCTCAGAAATTTTCTACAAAAAACAAGGAAATTTAAAAGAAAGAAGCTAAAATTTTCAAATATCAAAAAACTTGGAAATTTCAAAAATTTTCTTTTGACATTTTTTCCAAAAAGCAATTTAGGAGGAAATTTACTCCTCCTTTTCTACCAACAAAGACCCTAAAACACTGTCAGAAAAATCTCTTTAAAGGATGTGCAATAAAAATCCAGCTTCTGTATTTGCTTTATTTTAGGTTGGTTTTTTTTTTTTTTTGGCCCCTGTGATAAAATGTTTGGACATTTCTGAGCGAAACGCTGTGAAGGTGAGTGAAAACATTTTAAATGGTTGCAGAATATGATGTAGAATGTGGAATAGGTACAGAAAAACATATTTGTTAAAATATGTTGGTCAATTAGAACATTAATGTTGTGCTGATGTTTCTCCACCTGACAATATCAACATATCATCCACCATATTGCTTTTTAACCTTTAAAGTTTTTAGGAAAGAGCACGAAAACCCTTGAAAAGATATTTTCATTTCAGTTTTTTCTTCTCTGATCTTTAAAATTGTAAGTATTTTGGTCTAATTTCTATCTTAGTACACTTGAAAAACAAATTTTTCACGTTATTGCACTTGTAACAACACGTTTTTCTCATGTTGTAAGTGAAAAGATCTCCCAATGGAACTAGTATTTTTCATTAATATTAAGGAATTATTGACGTTAAAAAGCCTCCTAACTCATGCTTAAACATTACTTGTAAACTTCCAAGTGTACTAAGATATTTGAGCTAGAAACTAGACCAAAATGACTTGGTAATATTTTGTGCTTTTGCAGTGAAGCAGGTGGCTTTGGCGACGTGTTTGGAACAACACGGAGCAGACGGATCTCTTTGCAGATCAGAGTAAAGCCGAGCAGGTTCCCTGTCTTGGACAGAGACGGTGTGATCTGTGAGGATCCGCCGGTGGGAAACCAACGAGTCACGACACGGGGCGGCTGCGGAAAATGTTTTAAAGTCGTGCCGAAGTCACTGAGATGTTGCTTTAACGAGGCAAAGTCAGGCTAAACGGCCAGGAGGAGTGAGAGATTTCACTCCCACATGCCTGCACTCCTTGGATCTGCTGAATCACGATTCAGCTGCTTTCATTGCTTATATTTACTACTTTATTGTGTTTTAACAGCAAAACATATTTCATACTTCAATAACGGATGAAGAAAAATGAAGCAAAATTAGATTTTCTGGTTATTTTTACTCTTAAATGTGATTTAAAACTGAACCAAACGGTGCAGAATTTAGATATTTTTACATTTCCATACCATTTCTGGAATCTTTTTAGCTGCTATGAAATTAAAATTGTCTTATTACATTTTAATATTATTATCAACCCACTCAGTCTGAAAATGAAAAGTATTGTGTTTTTATTGCCTCATATATATTTATCAATACATTATTATTTGTATAACACTTATTCTAGATTTCTTTTACCTGCACAAGTAACACTTTTATGTATATATGCAGATATGTGTATATATTTATAGTTTTTCAGTATTTTTTCTGTATAGTCCAGTAGCTAAGCAACGTCGTGTTTTTGTGCAACGACAATAAACTAATCTTAAGTTAAATTATCTGATCTATTTTGTGTTAATGAGAATTTTTCATCACAATTTTACATTTTACTTCTACAGTTTGATGATGAAATCGCCGTCCGACGTTCTGCTTTCTGAGTCTGAGGAGCCAATTTGTTTCTGTCAAGCCTGTTTGACAGCAAAATAAAAATACAAACTTTGCAAACGAGGCGTTTAGCTTCTCATCTCTTAAACTCTAACTCCATCACTGAGTAACTGAAACGGAGAAATTAATATAAATGTTCAAAATTTAAGTGAAAGCAACAACTATTTTGTATCAAAATCTTCAAATATCCAAGGCAAAAAGCATCTGTGAATCAGGATTCACAGATTTAGGAAATAATTTATCATATTGTTCATTATTTATCGTGATGAATTTATTATTGTGATAAGATTGTGATTTATCACTACAATTAAAACCAATTAATGATGCTTATGACCCTCTAAAACTGTCCCTTTTCACATTTTTCTCGACTTTTTGCTAAATGAAACCATAAATAAAAATCAATGAATTTTAAAATATGATTAAATGTAGCTTTTGGGTGCAGCTTAGTGATATAAATGTGTGTAGTGTCCAAAAAAACGCATTATAAATGGGAATGTTTGTGTTTGTGTGGCTATAATTATTGTGACACACAGTCGCAGTAATAGTTAGTAGTAAATGGTCCTTATTGTCACTTTTAACTGATAAAACTTTAAGTCCATATTGTCCATTAGTACCATGAACACCACATAATCCAATCATAAAACAATGTTTTAGTCTGAGCAGTGACTGGTGTTTTTCAAATTATGTTTAATAATCTCTGCCTTTCGTACCGTTTTAAAATTGCTGCATGGGGACAAATAAAGTGAACTGAGTTGAACTGAGGCCTGCATAATGTCGCAGTTATGAGGGTTTTCTGCATGGCGTAGGCATGTTGTTTCTCTGCATGCTAGGATCTCTCAGGAGTAATCTGGCTTCCTCCCCAAAACATGCAAGTTTGACTAATTAGTCTCTAATTGCCCTTGGGATTGAGTAGTGTGTGTTTCTCTAAAGCCTTGTACACATAGCCTGAGTTTTGTAAAACAGAATATCTCCTCCACATTGGGTAAAAAAAATAACATGAACCCGCAAAAATATGGCCCAGAGCGTTGTTTTAAACATGCCAAGCCCATAGGGGGCAGTGTAGCGCAAAGCTAAAACCTGTCAGCCAATCAGATTGCTTCCAAACAACCAAGACTTCCTGCTAGGAACTAAACGAGACACCAAGAGGTTCATTTGTGTGGATATATTTATACACTGATCATGTCAAAGCAAGTATTTGGGTACATTAGTGCATTATTTGTTTTAATCAATAATCTTTTTTTGTGAAATTAAACTGAATCGTCACGTAAATAAAACCAGGGATTCCAAAGCTGAAAAGCCAACATAGCAAACGTTTTGAAACAAAGTGACCCAAATTATTGAAAAAATAATTTAATCAATTAAAACCTAAAGAAACTGAATACAAGATGCTGTTATTTTAATACAGCAACCTTGCAAAATCTACATGATTAAGGTCATTGTAGGGGGAAAAAAAGAAAAAAAAGTATTAAATATTTTAAAAGAGAATTTGAGAGTAATTTTCTACAAAAAACAAAGGATTTTTCTTTTTAAAAATTTTACAGAAAATGTTCAAGCTGCCTAGAAAACTTCTGAGATTAATCACAAAATTTCTGAGATTTTGGCAGAAATTTAGTCCTTTATTTCTAACTTCAAAGGCCCAAACACACCGTCGGAAAAATCCCTTCCAAGTTTTGCATCTACAATAAAAATCAGATAACTTCATTTGCTTGATTTTACGTTGTTTTTTTTTATTTTTGGCCCGCATCTTCTTTATGAATTTGAATTTTACGCTCCTGGTGTAAACAGCAATACGTTTACATCCATATTGTTTCATTGTAGTCATTAACTGACCTGCTTTCCTGTATTTTATTTATGTTGACCAGTTTACTTTTGAGAATATTATTTATATAAAACAAAACAGAAAAACCATTCATCATTTTCCTTCCACTTCACATTTATGTGCTACTTTGTGTTGGTTTTCCACACAATATATCCCAAATGAAATGCAATGAAGTTAGTGCAGATATTTCACCTTAAAGTCTGAAAGAACATGCTTCTTAAATTGCATGAACATTTCTGAATTTCCTAATCAGGCAAAAATTCCTCTAAATCAGAGGAGGACGGTTCTCTTTGTATCGTTCTTCAAGTTTGCCTCAAAGTACGAAGCTTGTCCAAATTAAATTAAGGACCCAGTGAACCCCTGACTGATTACCTTCTCCTTCACAGCTCCAACAATATCGACTGTTGAAGCCGCTTCAGTGTCAACAAGATAATTCACTTGCGTGGGAGTAAAGTTTGGGTAGTTTGCTAGTAAACAGAGCTGTAGAAAATATTAAAAGGAATCAGTTATTTGATGTGCAAATCACTCAGCTCTGCATCATATTAGGTATTAATGCCTCTAAATGAAAAAAATGCATCAAATTTGTGATTTGCTGCATACTAAATGATGATAAATAGCAGACATGAAGAAAAAGTCAGGAAGAGGACAAAAATTAGGAAAAATTCACAGAATCCCAGAAAGTGCTCAGCGGCCATATTGCTTCTCCAACTTAAAGCGCAAAATAATTTGTTGTGATATTTTAAAATCTGCTCTGCAATAAATTAAACAATAAAGAAGAAAAGTGGCCATTTTTTCGTCTTAATTAAAGGTGGACAGTTTCCTAACTTAAGACATTTATTTAGTTTGTAAACTATTTTATTCTATTCCAAAAACAGAATAAAAAGCAGTTTTATTCTGTTTTTGAATATGAAATAGAATTAAATACTACTCTATTTCAATTGGGAGCTGAACTGTCTAACTTCTTAACAATAACCGTCATCTATTAACTAATTTAAATATATATTTTTTTCCTTTTTAGTAAAATGTTGCTTCATTTAATATGAAGTTAAAATGAAAATAATAGCCACAACTATATAGCAAACTTTGTGACTGAAGCCTACAACAGATCTGATTGGCTCATCAATTGGCAGCTCCACCAATCCCGGACGAGCCCCCATTTTTTTTTAGCTCAGCCAAGAGGAAGGAGAACTAAAATTAAAAACCCAGATTTTAAAGGTTTAACAGTTCAGTGTTTATTATTTGTTGTCTCTTAAACAAAATAAAGAGTAAAAATGAGCAATTATCAAAAGTCAGAGTCTTGGATAAAATTGTTCCAAGGGCCAGAAAAGGCCCCAAGGCCAAACAGTATGTGTGGTTCTCATAGCAGGTATGAGAAACCTTACAGGATCATTGAATATTTTTTCTTGTCCTTGTTTGTGTCTGTCTTGCCCTGCCACTCCCCAGCTGGTCCAGGCAGATGGCCGGCTTCCTAAGTCTGGTTTCACCTCAGGGCTGTTAAAGGGAGAGCAGCGACCAACAAGCTAAGGACAAGGCACTAAATAAATTTGATGTTGTGTATTTTCTACATTAGCAGAATATTAACAAAGTTTTGTGCAGGTTTGCAATGGAAACACAGCTGCCAACAGCCAATACCAAAACTTAAAAGCTTGACCAAGTAAAAGCTAAGCTGTAAATTTGATTGCAATGTTTAAGAATGGAAATATTGAAGACCTTAAATTTATTTAAAATAAAAGTTAAGCGCATTAAGGGAATTGGGAAGGGACCATAAAACTGGGTTTTCTAAATCAAAATGCAAAGAAATTCATTTTCATAGTTTGTTTTTTGTCTAATATGTCTCCATGTTGACATTATTGGATGTGTTTCTCAAACCCTCAACAACATGAGTTACAGAAAATAAATGTCAATAAACTAACAGTGCATTCATAAATCAAAATGAAAGCAACTAATTAGTATTTTTAAGTCTGTTAATCCAACAACCTCACATCAGCAGTCATACCATTGACTAACTTTTACATATAAATGCTGTACATTTTATATTTTCACACACAATTTGAAACAATATTGCCTCACATGGTTGAACGGGAATTCAGCTCACAAAGAGAAAATACAGCAGAAATGTTCGTTAATGTCTCTGATCCATTTAATATCACATTTTTCTTCATTTTAGCGCCAAGTCAGACAAACGTTCATGGTTATCACTGAGCTCTGCTGGACCTTTCCTGATTTTCTGCTCTTAATTAACGCTGAGGAGCAGCGAGTGGTTCCACCCGTTATCATTAAAATGTCATGTGTCATTATGAATCATTTTTATCTCTTGCTGCTCCATAAAAACAGACAGTGAAACAGAGCAATACAACCTTTCTGCCAACAATGGTGGCACTGATCCACTGAGGAGCAATTCAGCAATTATGAAAGTATGAATTAACACAGTAATAGTTGGATATAATACACTCAGTTTAGATTGAGATCTACATGTAAAACAATATATTTATATTCCAATATATCCAAACTAATTTGAGTTTATTAAACTGAAATTACATAATAAAGAAGATAATATTGCAAAGATTAAGTAATGAAAGTCAGGGAGGATCTGTGGATTGTATTTACTAAAGTTTAAACGTTTTAAATTTGAACTTAAAGATAAACAATCTCCACAAAATAAAGAAAAGAAAGTGTTAGATTCAACCAATAAACTCAATAGAAAGATCTAGAATCAATCATTTAGCTGGTTACTTCATATTTCTTCACCGCTACAATCATCACTAGATGCATTTTTATTGACAATATAATTGTGCAATTTGACATTTCATAAATAAATTGTCTTAATGGAAACATACATTTCTAGAAACTAATTTTTTAATAAAAGTTTTTGTGCTTTGAGGTGGAGAAGACGACAGGAAGAAGTTGGAGATTCAAACTTACTTGTGATTAATTTTGTTTCTTATTTAATGGAAACGCCAAAATTGTGAAATTTTGTCGATGTTAGCAGATTGTAGCGCAGGGCATTCTGGGTAAAGACAAAATGCAGCGCTGCTCCATTTTTGCTTATATTTACTGAAGAAGGAAGTTGCGCTCAGTGTCTTCTTCATGTCTTTCCCTTCAGTGGTTCTTGGTGCAGCGCCCCCACAGGCCAGGAGGGGAACAGATTCCTCAAAAGGTTTGGTTAGTTTTACACAGTGCAGTGAGAAAACAAACCGAATCAGCTGAAAATGTAACAAATCTTCAAAATTTTAAATTTAACTGTGTATTTGTATTTCTGCAGAATAATTTCAAAACAAATTCTGGCCAGTAGGAATACCATTTATGTTTTCTTAAACAATCCTAATACGATTTATATTCCTAAACGAATTGTAAGTGGGGCATGCAGACAGACTGCTCACTCTGGTTTTGAGACAGTTTTAGTATTTTGCCCCAGCAATAGATAATAATGCCATAAATCCAGGGTTCTCCTCTGAAAACTAAACATGTAAACACAAACAGGTGATTAGAGAGAAAGAGCTGTTGTGCAGAAGTGATAAGACACCAAAGAGCGCGGAAACTGAGACAAAGACAATCTATCTCTCACACTCTTCCTGTCTGATAGCTGTGACAGCTGAGCTGAGACAGACAGAGAAGGACACCAGGCAGATGCTGTCAGGATTACTCCCACTCACCCGTCTTCCTCTCTGCCTTTTTGTCTCCCTGCTCTCCAAAAGTTTCCCCGCGTTACGAAATGTGGAACACTTAAGCCAAATGGAAAAAAGAACAACTCAAGCAGTTAACTGCAGCCGTTCCAATTTTTATTACATCTCTTCACTGCTAGTCCATTGTGTTTGTGATGTTGAGGTTATTTTTGCTACAGCTGGTCAAATGGCTATTATTAAAAGACTCTGTTGCCTCGAATTACCTCCATAAACGCTGTGAGTCTGAAATGGATTCCAGTACTTTAAAGACTTTGGCTTGAGGGTCGCTCTTTGCCTAACGTCTTAATGTAGTGGGAATCCTCAGGCTCCAGCTTTTTTCCCATTACAATAGGACTGACTCACCCACAGGCAACATATGGACCAGTAAACACAAGACGCACAAAGAGCCACTTCCTTCCTTCGGCAGCGTTCTGCAAACTGGCACAAAACTAAACAAGCAAACCAGTCTGGAGATAAAACATGTGCAAAAGAGACAAAGTTGAATGATAGCATTAATTTATTAGCTTGAATAGCTTGTAAAATTTTCCAAGATGTATCACAATGTCCTAAAATCTGCTTGCTTTACAATGAAAGTGATACAAGATATGAGTGAACTCCAACATCTTCTTTAAGAGGGATGTATTAGTATTCTGACCTTGGAGAAAAGACAACAACCTTTGCAAAAACAGAACCTCTTCTCGCAGTAATGCATGGCACTGACAATAAAAAGTAATACATTTCTTGTTAATTACATATAAATAATTTACATTTTTCATAACTGCAATGCATTACAGGAATCTGTGATAAACATAGACATAAATGTCAGCATTTCTAACCGGGTTCTGCTTTGATTCCCCCCAGAAACACAGCCAGGATTTTTTATGACTGCACTTCTTTTACGTGCCATGAAGATGAAAACGCTCCAGCTCAAAGGATGCAGCGAACAGCATAAAGAAAACCACGTTAGATTATGAGCAGAAGAATAAAAGTTATCTTTGTTCAGAATAAAAACAGATTCTTCTCTTCAGTAGAAAGAATTCAGTCGTTTCTGTAGTTAAGTAGATTTTTTAGGTATCTGTACTTTAATATCTTTCTGATGACTTTTTACTTTTCTCCCTACGTTTTAAGATAAATATTTGTACTTTCTACTCCTTATATTTTCACATATTACTTGTTACTAACATGATGAAAAGAATAATGATGGGAAAAAATCCACAGCTTTCAGCTCAAGTAGAAAAGAGCAGCTTGTCTCCGATAAACACATTTCTTCCTCATCGTAAATCGTGTTAATCTGAACAGGTTAAGTAGCACAGACAGCACAACGTTTCTGCCATTGTTTTCACTGTTGTCTGATAAATGGCAGCCGCACATTTTGCATTTATTGCAAGTAAAATGTTAAAAGCAGACTCAGTGTAAACAGGGCCTGATGTTTTAGGGTTTTCTGCTTCTATTTGTCATATTTATTTCCAGACTTCTTATCGTTTACTTTTAGCTTCCTTGACAAGAAGGGCAGAGTTGCCATATAATAAAAGGCTGCATAAAAACACATTTTATACTGTGCAGTGGGTCAACCATAAAGAAAAATTATACGCCCCATTCTCTTAGAAAACGGTCAGCTATTTCACTTTTGCAACCACCTCCACCTTAAGTGGAAGTTTTTTCAGTTTGCATAAAAATGACGGCTGGTTTAGCCAAAGAAAACATGCTTCTAATCCCAAACCTGAATCGTGAAATGAAAGCATTATATGCTGTGGGATTTTACAGAATATGGCCACTTCTTCATCTCATCGCCTAATTTTCCTCGGTGATTCAAAAGTAAACAAACGCACACAGGCTGCATCTGGTTGGCGACGAGGCTCAACGACCGGCAGTCCTTTCAAACCCTTTCCTATTCAGAAGCTCCTGATTAAAATGTGCTGGGCTGGCGGCCACTAATCTGCCCTGTGCTGCCACGCAGCCGGCATGTGTTAATCTACATTAGCGGTGTCCAAAGTGCGGCCTGGGGGCCGTTCCTGGCCCTTGAAACTATTTTATGTGGCCCCTCAACTGCAGTTAAATGAATGGTACCAGTTTGGCCCAATAGTGGGAACTTTTGTTACTTTTTAGCATGAAGTGTTGGGTTTTAATAGTTGTGACTGACTTTCATGATAAGTAGGGTTATAAACATCCAGCAACATTTTACTAAAGAAAAAGAAAATGACTAGAGCACATTAATTCTTACATTAAACTTGGTTAATAGACGAGGGTTTTTTTTATTATTATTATTCTCATTTTTGTTGTTTGGAATAGACTAACATACTTTCCAAACCAATTAAACTGTTTAATTTATTGTAGACCAGATAAAAAAATCACAACAAAATTATTTTGTGCTTTAAGTTTGAAGAACCTGACTTATTGAGATACAACAACATTTAATTTCCCTTTGGAAACACATTTTCCATAAATGAAGTATTTTTGAATTTAGCAGAATATCAACAAAGTTTTGTGCACATTTGTAATAGAAATTCAGCTTCTGATACCCAGAAACACATTGCTAAAGAAGCTGGCTAATTTTGGAGTGCTGTAGTAAAAAAACATACACTGAAAATTGAGTGGAAGGAAAAAATATTGTTAAAAAAAAAAATTTTTAAAAAAGGAGCACCTCTCTACCATGCTGCAGTGAAAACTGGTCTTAATGTTTGTAATACCACAACAGAGTTTAAAGATAAAATCTGTATTTAAAATGGACAGAAATAAAAGCATTACATAATATTCATCTACATAAGTTTGAGTTCTTTAGTTAACCTACAACAAAAATGGTGGCTGCAGATAGCGACATGTGCACACTGGCTTGGCTGCACAGAGAAAACCCTGCAGTCGGCAGAAACAATGTGTCACAGTGTGAAACGGACAGACATACCGAGGCTACCGAGTTGTGTGAAACACCTTGCTCCAATCCGGTTGGAGTTTAATGGCTGCAGTTAGCTTCCGCCAGAATATCTAAATGAGCCAAAGCAAGATAAACCGCCATGTTTCGTATCTGTGCTTTTCCGCTGCTGCTCTACTTTCAATATTCTCAAACAGCTGCTTCATCCGAAGCGCTGAAGTTGGCTGGTCGCGGCGACATGAAGCTGCGCTCACCTCCCTGTTGTCACTCGCGGGTCAACCTGAGTACTTTTGTCGCTGTCACAACAGATGAAGAGAAACTTTTGTTGCAACTGAAGTTTACTGGGAGCCTCACAATCTTTCCAGTCAGCGTGTTTCCAAAAGAAAAGAGAAAAACAGAAAATCTGCCTGAGAACTGGCACGACTTGATTTGGTCAGTATTTGGCTGTTTAAGGTAAAGTCACTTTATTTACAAAGCGCATTTTCAGCAACACAACAGTTCAAAGTTCTTTTACATGAATTAGAAGGAAATACAAACAACTAAACCAAAAGAAAGAAAAACAAGTAAAAAAACAACAAAAATGTTCCAGTTGATTTGGGTTGCTAAGTAGCTAAATGTTGGTTCTCCATGTTTGATTCTTGTTCTGGTTGCTCCATAATTTATAAACTAACAGGAGTTTCTCTAAGTCTTGCACCGATATTAAAAGTATAAAGCTAAATGTTGGTCTAAAGTAATAACTACTCCTTATTTCATAAACTAACAGGAGTTTCTCTAAAAATAAACAGACGGATGGTGAAATACAACATCAATTTAAAACATTTCAAAGATGGAAACAAAAATGCTGCTTCAGGTTTTGATTCACTGACTATAATTATAAAAATTTAATGTGTAAATATCTAATTTGATCAGATTATTTTTGTCCAAAATACTTGAAAACTGTTTGGCATGAAGGAATCATTGATTCATCGACTAAATAAACAATAATTTCAAACATATTCTGACAATTTTCTGTTTGGAAGGTTATTCTGATTTTGGCATATATTTTACACGTTTTATCTAATTTAAGCCATATATTAAAAAAAAATAACAATGTAAGTGACATAACTAAGGCCACACCGTTACCAAGACTCAAGAAATGGAATAAAAACACAAAATAATCCCATTAAACCAGATAAATGGAAAAATGCATGTGATAAATATATCCTTCGGTTTGCAGCAGCTTCATGCATGCTGAGACGAAGAGGATAATATTTCTGTCTGTTCCTCCTCCCTCTCCGCTCAGGATTGAACTACTCTTCGCTTTGCTTCCTTGAAACGCTACAAATATTTCTTTACACGGATTTGGTGCTGCAGATCTGAAATATGTGAGCTCTAGGCGAAAATGAAACGGCCTCTGTCTTCTCCTATAAAGATTGATTATCCTAAGACTTCACATATGGCTCAGTTTTCTGAATTTCATAATTCCCAAGATGTTCTTGAATATGTATGACTGATAAAAAGAAAGTTCACCAAAATCAGCAGATCTCTGGAAACACAAATAAATGTTTCGTTTAAAAAAAAAAACCAAACATTTAATTAACTGACTATTGGTTGTTTTTGCTCTAAGTCTGTCTTTGTCCTGTTTCTTGCTCCATATGCTCTGTTAAAAACACAACAAATTGTCCCAAAAATTACTGCAATGACCAATAATATTACTGTTTAACACAATTTTCAAATAGTATATCGATTTTGGCACAATAATGCAAATTTTCCCTCTCAAAGACCAATAAATTAAAATTTTATAAAAACTGGAAGATATTTAAAATATCCAAAATAAAACAAAACAACCAAAAACAATAAATAAAATGGAAATAAAAAAACATGCAACCAAAACCATCAATAAAATGTATTGTAAACAAAATTGCCCTTAAAACATTTCTCCAAGATTAGCAAGAGCAACACTGAAATATGTTGAGAGCTGAAATATCATATGAAAACACAGCAAATATGCTAATATTAACAAACTGCTCCTCATTAAAACATTGTGAAAGAAGCAGGAAACCGTTAAGAAACGTATAATAAATGCAACCAACAATGAGAACAATGTCGTAACTTTCTTAACCTGTTTGACTCCATGCAGCACAATAATGCTGCTCCAAACAGACTGAACAAACAGCAGCATCCTGGACAGCACTGGCATGGGAGTTACCGTATTATTCGGACTATAAGCCGCGGTTTGTAGCCCGGTGCGGCTTTTCTGTGGATTTTTCTTCAACCACCAGGGGGGGCTCTTTAGCAGGAAGTGAATAATTGGAAGTCAAAATTGGAAATCAAAGAAGAAAGTGCTGATTTTCATTTAGTACAAGCACATGCTAGCAGACATGATGGAGAAATTTCTTCAAACTCATATGATGCAGCTTTTAAGTTGGAGGCTCTCGATCAGGCAGCACAGGAGGGAAATAGAGCCTCTGCACGTGAGCGAATAAATGGTTTGGCTTTGGAGACGGAGGGCTGAGTCCTTAATGTATCCATCAGATTTATTAGGATGCAGCCCTCTGCTGGGTCCTTATGGAAAACCGAGAGCGGCGGAGATACCAGCGGCTTTTATATGTACATTTCCAGTTTTTTTTTAAAAGTTGTAGGTGTGACTTATAGTGTGGTGCACTCCATAGTCCAGAAAATACGGTAAGTGGGACACATTTATGATTTAGAGCATTATTTACCTGCACTTAAAAGCTCATAAGCTTCCAGGCTTATCTGAGAAAACTTTGACTCATGTGAGTCGTAAATAAGGTGAAAAATGGGCCCCAGGTGGGACCGTCCAGAGGTTACATAACGGCCCCGCATTAATGGCCAACACAGGTTTGATGCAGGACAACTTAGTGAAAAGTGGAGACATGTGGGTCCCAGACGTGTTGTACAATTTGAGCTTTTTAATTTAATACCCGTTTGAAACCCAGTTTTACCAATATGGGTTATATTGGTGAAACAGACACAAGAATAACATCCAATCAGAATCCAACAAGTCCTAACAGTCCATAAGATGTTGGAACACATTTTATTACATTTGCAGCTGCAGCTAACCATTATTTTATTAATCAGATCAAAAAATTGACTGATTCTTAATCCTTCTTATGCAATATTAGAAATACATTAAAAGATGAATTTAAGAAATAAATATTCCACAAACTAAAAGCTCTAAACCCATCAGGTTTACTTTCTTTACACACAAAATACCTGAAGATACTAAACCTAAAAACTAGTCACCCATAGATGACGATTGTTTTGATAATCAATTAATCGGGATTAATCAACTCTAATTAAATGGAATGAATTATCAGATTAGTACGATCGAGTTTATAAGATAAAAAGAAAAATCCACAAACAATCAGGTTTACAAAATACCCTAACATATCAAATCTAGATGATAAGTTGCAGCTCAATTCCTTCCATCCATCCGTCCGTCCGTCTCTTGTTTTTTATTCGTTATACTCTTGAAATGTCACCTAACTGAAACAGCTTCCTCTGTGGAAAAGTTGCCACATGGAGACTAATTAAACTCGACTTTCCATGTCCTTCAGCGTGCCACCGGCAAACTGACAACACCGATATGTCACGACTGAGGCGCAATAATTTTCATCGCCATCATCCTCGAATATATATCACAATCCGTCCTCCTCATCACATCACACACACACACACACTGCAGATGCACTGGTATCTCTGTCCCCCCTTCCCTCACTGGGTCTCTCTCCCTTGGCCTATCACCATGACGATAGGAGCCGGTACCATGGATACAGTCACTAGGCAACGAGCAGCATCAGCAGCAGCAGTGGGAACAGAAAGAACGGCAGCGCGTCCTGTGAAAGCTTTAGCGGAGCAACACCAAAAAAAAAAAAAAAAGCAGAACTTTTTTCCCACCTGCATGCAACGGCTTACTTTGAAGACGACATATTGATACATCAGAAGATTCATTTTATTTCACTCGGCTCTGGAAAGCTATATTTAGATCGTCAAAGCGGCACACCATCCTTGATGAGACTAAAATGAGTTCACTGTGTGTGACTACGACAAATGAAACTGCCAGAATTATGTAGACAATCCAAAGAATGTACAGGAAACCCGAGACTGGAGGCACACAAATTATTATTGGAGTTCAATATTAAAGCAAATAAAAATGATTTATGTTAAAAACATTAAGGACATCTAGACAGAACTGCATGTACCAAGTGGAGCCTTAAGCACCAGCGACTGTAAAATGGTTCACAGCTAAACACAAGACACTTCTTTCAGTTGTCTACATGCACACATGCAAACAATCCTAATTATTATGATCAAATGGAGACCAAACATGTTTGGTTTTTCCTTCCATAATTTTAGTTTGTATTATGCATATGTTAGTGTAATTACGACATGCATTTCGAAAGGTTCCAAGTAGGAACTAGTATCAAGCATGTTGTTTCTGCTGGGGCACCAGAAAAAGATGCACCCCATGGTGAAGCATGGAAAAAGCAAATGGCAATTTAAGTTAAAACAGTTTAATTTATCTGTTTTAATGATTTAATTTCTACCTCTAATAAAGGGTCAACCAGTGAGGCATGTTTATATGTTTTATATACTTTCTTATGTATTTATTGTATCTATTGCACCATATTATTAAAGTTTATGTTGTGTTTTAGTTTGCAGTGTTGGTAACAAGGTGGTGACTGGGTATCGATATCAACGTACGCTAAGGTTTTCAAAAGTAACGGTTCCAAAACCTCAAAAGTTTTCCTTCATACCATTCAGTTTAAAATGTGTTCATTACAAATACAAGCAAAACGTAGTCAATATTTCAATATGTCGAAGAAACGCAATCATAAGTTTGTTCACGCGATTATTAATAAATATGCAGCGTCATCGTCTTCCTTCCACTTCCTGTCGTCTTCTTCTTTGTCTTTTTCCACCAGCAGTAACATCCGGTTGTTGATCATGTGACTCATGATGTGAAAAAAAAGTGTTTCAATTGCAGTTTTGCGAAATACACTAATTTGGATATTGAAAAACATGAGTTTTTATTTTAAATTGCTGTGTTTCCATTAAGTGAATTTATTTTCAGATTTCCTATTTGCACAGTTATATTGTCAGCAATGAAAATCCCAAAGAAGAATCTAATCCAGTGCTTCTTTACTCTTCGTTAACTTGCAGCTCTTTGGAAATATTTCAACACAAAAAGTTAAGCTGTAAAGATATAGCTGGCAAGTTCAGCCTGAGTGGAAATGAAAACTAAAAGATTTTATATGGTTTTTTTTTTTTTTATCTTTGTGTTGATTCTTACTCAAGACTATCAGGCTGTGAAAAGGTCTTTCCTCTCAATAAGGATAAAAGCTGCAGTATCAGTCTCTACCAAGGCTAACATTATACAAGCTTTATACTTCACATGAAATAAATCAGCATTAAGAGCTTGAAATATGTCAAAACAGGCATTAAAATAAGAATTAATAATAAAAGGATCATCAAGGAGTTTGTGGCGAGTCATTAGTCTCAGCTAATTGTTGTTGTTAAAGTATGCATCATTATAACAAGCATTACACATCATAGATCAGCGGCAGAAAATCAAAAATCTGATTGATCTTAAAGGGGAGGTTGAGCCAGAATGTATCGATAAAACTCACTAAAACGTTAAAATATTAATAAATATCTGTGATTGGATTTTGTGGTTGTTTTTGTGGTTTTAGTAATCATAATCAAATTATTTAATTTAGAAATGTTTGTAAGGACTTTTTGTACTAATGCATAAGATATAAATGTGACTTTATTACTCGCAGTATCGATCACGCAGCAGTTAGTTAAACCCAATATTTTGGATCAATTTTGAAAAAAAATTGCAACAAAATTAGAAAAATTGTGTTGATTTTGTGTGAATTTTGCAGATTTGTGAAAAACTGGAGGGACTTACTGATGTAATTTGGAGTCTAGAGCCACATAAAAAGCAACGACGGGCCACATCTGACCCCCAGGCCTGGAGGTCAACGAAGTGATTGTTTTAATCTGAATGGTATTAAAACGATAACAAAGCCCAGTGGATTAGTTAGCTTGTTGCTAACCGCTATCTCCACTTATTGTGATACAGGAGTAGAAATTGAATCAGTCAAGTTTATTTGTATAACACATTTCAGCAACAAGTGCTTTACATAAAAAACTAAAATAATTATGAAAAATCACCTTTTTATTAGCTTTATATCATGTAATAATGCCGTTCCCTGATCAATCGGAGTGTTGCTTTGACACAATGACCCGCACCTCGTCCACACGGCTCCTTCAGACTAGTGGCAGCAGCAATCAGCAAACACCTAGTGGAGCTGTACGTCTCTTGGGTTTATCATACAAAGTGCAACACTCCTATAACTGGTTGTAAACGGCATCATGGAGAAGCCTTGCTTGAATAAAGTGCTGAAGAGGGAGTGTTGGAAAGGGTCGGGGGTTCTTAAAGAGACAGTGTCCAATTTCAAGATGTCAGGAACGACTATAACACAAAGTCAAATTGAAATTAGGTTATTTTTTATATATATACAACATTTTCATAACAACTGGAATTAACATACTGACGTGATTGTGTTATAAAATGAGACTATGTGTTTGGAAAGTGCATTATATGCCCCCTTTAAATGTTCCATATTACCCAATAGACGAGCTGCACTGGTAAATAATACCATTATGACCACTAACAGGTAAACTGGAGTCATCTGCAATGCGCTCTCTAAAGGGAGATTGTTTTGTTTACCTATAATGGACCAAAAAACCAATTAGAAAATTTCCATCTTGTGAATATAAGAATGCAAACCCTCAAAACAGGGATAATGGCTGACGATTACTAATACAGTTGTTTATGCTTCAATCAATAAATGCTCCATTTATGTTTCAAAATGATATCAAACACAATCATTATGTACTGCCTGGCAGCATAGCTGCCCCACTTAAAGTAATTGAAGTGGTGAGGTTGTGTATTTGATGAAAGGGGAATTTTATTTGTTTTTGAGGCTCTGAGTCATGGCAGTGATACATTTACAGACCAAAAAAACAATGCATTTTGTTATATTTCGTCATAATTAATAATAAAATTACAAGCCTAGTACTCACTGACAAGACAAAATAGAGAAACCAAGTTGAGCACCAACAGGGAACGGCCCAATCTGATAGACATGGAGCTCAGAGATGTGAATGAAACTAATTCAATTTGCAATGAGATGGCACAAAATGGCATTAGAAGTGGCATGATGAGATGAGCTGTGTGTTAAAGGATGTTGCAGGAAGATCTGACAGCATGTAGACTCGTTATCACCACTTGACAGGGTTTGATAGGGGTGGAAATTTGGTCATGCATGAGGCCAGGCAGTTCAAATGACCTGCATCTTTTTTACACCACAGTAAGGGATGAAATGATCTGTGTATTCAATTGATAAAACCTCAGATCACTGTTATCTGTTTGTCTGTTATGGTGGGAAACTGAACAGCCACCAAAAGTCAAATCACCAACATACTGACATCAGTTTTCCTCGATACTCTCCAAAGGAATCTAGGAATGATTCAAAGAGCGAAATATTGACTTTTCAGTGTCCAACTTATCTGCAAACATCCAAAGACTCTATAATGATTGAATAATTTCAGTTCACTTATTGATATAGTCTGTGCCAATTTGTTGAAACAATAGACGCACCGATCCATTTCTTCCACTTCAGATTCTGATACCGATATCTGAGGTTTAGTACAGAAAAACAGTGTTGAATTAACTTAAAATGTTTAGTTTTAAGGCATAAATGTAATAAATTTCTAATTTATTTGATAACTCTGCACCAGTACAGCACTTAAATCCACCAATAGCTTCACAAGTTTGGTCAAACATGAAAAAACAACTTTAATTTGTTCAGTCAGCGAAATTAGACATAAATAATAAACTGAAACTGACACAAACAACAGGCTGATTGGTCAAGCATGTAAAAATAAACCGCAACAAACCTGCTTTCAAATGGTTCAGAAAGTGCAATTAATTTAAATATAATGCAAAATAAACCATAAAGCTTGACGTTACTCAGAGGACACATGATCTAAATTATTTTACAGATATTAAAATCAGATCTGTTCATCTCTAAACTAGCTGTAGCAAATACGTGCAATTTTGTAATTACTCAGCGGACACAAACAGGAAAGCCAAAGCAAACTGGTACTTCATCCTCAAGGGTGGTATTTTGTCTTACAACATAAAAAATATATATTTCTGAAGACAGGAAATGGAAAAAATGCCAGAACTTATTCACAAAGATAAAATAGTGCTATATGATACCTATCACAGACTAGGTATAACCCAGATTTCCTACCTTTTCTCCACAATATCTCATAGAATACAGGAAATTGGCCTATACTCGAAAACAACCCTATTTTAGAGAGATAGAAGTGTAAAGATGGCAGATATCACAAGAACATAAATGTCAAATTTTCTCTGCAGAACATCATGTACTAAAACCATAAAGCCAAAGAAATAATATACACATAGAAATAGATAGTGAACATTATCCAGATCTGCATGTCATTATAACTGAAAGCCGGGAGCCTCGGCTGCTCTTACTTTATATGACCAAAAAGACAAATCTCACATTCAAGTGTTTGCAAATCATACAAACTAAGGCAATTAGTGGCGCTTGCATAGCCCTGCTGAGAAGGAAACAGAATAAAAGAGTCATCTTATGAGCAGCGCTTTGAATATGTTGCACTGAAGATTAGAATTAAATATTCTCTTTGAGTAAAACCGAGGCTAGTTTCACGTGGATTGTAAGTCAGAGAGGACTGGGCAACAAATTATACCATGCAATGAAACAGAAAGCATTAAAATAAAAAAGGTAATAAACCATTCAGCCAGATGGTGAACAAAAAAAAAAAAAGCCTGTGCCATTACAAGCTTGTAACAAGTGTGACAGATTGGTATGGCTAAAATGTGTGCTAAATAGGATAATAAGCAGTTCTACCTTAGGGTAGAGGATTTAACAGGTGTGTGTGTGTGTGTGTGTGTGTGTGCGTGTGTGTGTGTGTGTGCGTGTGTGTGTGTGTGTGTCAGACACACACAGAGAGAAAGAGACATAATGTTTGAAACCATTATTCCATGACGGCAGGACAGTTACATGTCAAAATGGCAAAGTATATGACACTGCATCATATATTATAGATAGATAGATAGATAGATAGATAGATAGATAGATAGATAGATAGATAGATAGATAGATAGATAGATAGAATATTAAAATATAATGAAGAAAAAGTATCATTTTTAGGCTATTTTAGTGAGCTAATTTACTAAAAATGCAAATTTATTTGACCAATTTTTCACCTTCTTTATTACATTGTATTTTATGAGCCAAATTAGAAAAAACAAACATGTCTTTTATTCATTTCTAATATTTTCTAATGGATTCAAATCCAGAATTAAACTTGTGGTATGATTTTTTTACAGTACAATCACGGTGAAACATTGGGAAATTGATCATCTGTTCCACTAATCAGATGATCCATTCAGGGATCTCCAGCATTAACGGACTGAATGAGAAACACTGCAGCAGGTTTGTGTCACTCTGTCGGTGCCTTACGTGGTAACGCGGTGTAGTTATCCATCTGGCAGGATGCTGCTGGTGAATCCGCTTCTTAGGAGAATCTCTTTATTTATTGGTCCCTGTGGATTCTGCAGCATCGAACGGGGATCAGTCGAACCGGTCCGAAACCGGGACAGGTACCCGCGGCCAGAGAACGGATGAGACGAGCGCATCTGGTCCCACGCTCATTTTTAGGAAGATTTCAATCCACTTCAGCAGCTTTCACACAAAGACAGCGCGGCGCCTCCAGTTAGTTACTAGATGTCCTCGGTCCAAAACGGAAGAAGAAGAAAGATGCGGGCACACCCCGCAGAAAGAGAGAGACCTGCGGCGTGAGGATGTGAATGATCGGACCTGTGACCGACGGAGAGCAGAGGCGTTTTCTCCGCTGCAGGAATAAAAAAAACCCAGAGCCAACACGTTCAGCAGAAGCGTCTCCTCCCATCTGGAGAGAGGAGAGGGAGAAGAGAGCGAGGCATTGCGAAGAGATGGCTGAAGATGGAACCAGGACTCGAGAGTACGCGCGTTTTGCGCTTGCGCACAAGTTTGTGCTCTTTAATTGTTCGCTGGTTTTGACTTTACGCGAGAGACAAAAGAACAAAAAGAGAGGAAGTAGCTGGTCACAATATGGGCAGGGATAAGAATTAAGAATTGAAGGTTAATCAAAAGGCAGTTGCCATGTTTTTGTTTTACCATTTGTATTTATTTGTTTTTAACTGATGAAATTAAGGCAGATTTAGGTCCTGTTTACGCCACAATTTCCGGTGAAAACGGAAGAGCTTTGTTGCGTTTGTTCTGCACATTTACATGAAACCACTGAATGTTTTCTCTGACAAAGGCACAGATTGAAACGGGTTCCAGAGAGCAATGGTTCTGAAACGTACCGTCTTGTAAACAGAGTAAATGGATCTTTTCTGTCAGGGAATCCCGAGCTCAGGCATAATGACGCAAAACACAGCTGCTTCCTACAATCCACAGAAGAAGAAGAAACTACAGACACGGTTCCCTCAGCGTCTCTTCACCGGCCAGGTGACAAAATGCACACCTGCTTGTTCAGCGCTCATAACGAGCACAGCGACAGGAAGGGGCGGGACCACAGTCAGTCTCATACCTTATTTGGAAATGGGACCATTGCACTCCGGAAGTGAAGGGGGCGCTATTTCCTATTTTATCCGCGCCTCCCGTTTTTGTTTTTTTCTTTTTAAATCTGTGATATATCTTCATCTTTAGGAAGGAGTTTCACTCTCAGGATGTACTTGAACTTCTCTCTTGTATTTACTTCAGAGCAGCTCATAGTTTTTAACAAATTCCGCAGCTTTCTGTGTGCTTGTAAATCTGCTTCTTAGTCGCATCTTTTCGGGCCTGCTACTGCCTCTAGTGGCGTGGGGGTGGTAACACAACTAATATAATTACGTCACTTAACGAGAATTCACAAAGTCTTTATTATTTACAGTGAAAGCTCAAACAACGTGTTCCAGCAAAGTTACCCTAATCACACGCACATAGTGCGTGTTTTCCCCCAGAATCTGGGGGAAAACGGTACCTGATGGGGGAACGCGAATCGACGTGCTTTTAACTAGAACATTTTTTTAAACACATGCGCACTTAGTTCCAAAGAACCTAGCACCAACTAGTGGCGTGGAGAGAGCATTACACGCTGTTGATGTTACTGCATAAACAAAGATTGTAATTAGAACGTCTTCATGGAAATGTAATAACAGAAACGGAACAAAAATTTAATTGTTGTTGGATCATTGTCGTGTAAACAGGGCCTTAAACCTGCCACATGTGTTGCAGCTACCAAAATACTATTTTTATCCACAGAAGAGGATTAGAGCCTCTGTTATATATTTTTTTACTTTATTTTTCTTTTGATGTAGTAGACCATTTAATATATGTATTTTTGACACTTTTTATTAAGAAAATAGTCCAGGTGAAAATGTACACATTGTTTCATTTTACCAAATTATACGTATATTTATTCAACTTTTGTTTTTTTGCTTTATTTATTCTGCTTTGAAGATTGTAAGACCTTAACATCAACATTGTCAATGTCTGTGGTTATTTTTATTATAATATTGTGATATTTGTCATTGAAGATCCACTATGTTGATGCTATTTGTTTGAAATAAAGTAAAAAAAAAAAAAGGTTAGAGCCTCTGAAAAAAATCCAACTTTTTTCTCAAAATTATGACTTTTGATCTCAGAAGATAAGTAAAAATTCAGTTTTTTTCTTACTTAAATGCAAATGACTCCCCTGAATATAGTATTTTCTGTTCAGTGAATCATCCTTTTGTGACTTAATTTAATTGAAAACTAAATTAGTTGACGGTTATTAATCGATTCATAACAGATTAATCCATTTAATAATTTCAGCCCTATTTCAGCTAAAATGGGTTTAATGCCACACTTTTGCAGAAACTTTTTAATTGCATGTCAATTTCCTTTGCAGATATGCACTATTTTGTGTTTTGTTGCCTTTACAATCCCAATAAAATACATTATTTTCTTGTACCAAATACTAAAATGTTCCCTCTGTAATAGCAGTCTCAAAAGGAGATTTTAAAAACCTTTAAAAAATTGTTTTAATTTATGTGTAACTATATATTGTCAAGCTTTCAGTGTTAAAAATGGATGTAAAACATAGACATTTGAATATGGATGCACTCCAGATAAGGAAACAGGCCTTTCAGTTAAGTTGTGTGGGCTGCTGCAACTGGTGGAGCTGCCAGTCGGTACTGGCACACCACTGGTTTGCTCAGTAGCCAGTTTTAGCCTCCAGGCAGTTCTGTTATCTTAATTTTGTCCCTGTTAAAGCACAATACAAAATCCCTGCAGCGCCGCTACAGTTTATAGTTTCCACAGATCAGCACATCCAATAAGAGCTTAGAAATTCAGAAATATATTAAAGATTAATCCTTTTTTTTTTTCAGTTATAAGTCATAATAGCATTTATTTGTTTTCTTATACAAATAAAGGCTCTATGACCCTTTAAGTCCAGCTGGTTGACTTCACAAAAGACAAACTCAGCTTCTCTGTTTTTATTCAAACAAGAGAGAAAATCTACTAATACTGTATACATTAAATGAAATACAGTAAATAACCCTAAAACTACGGAGCAATGGTTCCCAATGAACAGCTAACAGCAGTTGTAAAATTGCACACAGCTGAAATGCACAACATGAATTAGTTAAAAATATACACAAGACATGGCAAACTACACTGTAAACCCTGCATGTGGCTGGAATTGTCTAAAATACATGTTAAAATATTGTCCTTGCAAAGAAAAGTTTCTACGGTAACCACCAACTGCCAGAACAAAATGCAACGTTTCTCAATTTGTGAGTGCTTGTTGTTTTTGTGGTTTCTTATTTTTGTGTTTTTACAATTTAAAGAACTGCTATACAAAAAACTTTGATTTATTGATTAATAACATAACTTGTATACCAATAAATGCTGGGAGACATAAGCTTTTGACTAAACAAAATGAATTTGAAGAATAAATGAACCAATTTTTTCGACACTTTAGGTCTATAATATTGTGAAAATAAAACCCTAATTCATATAGAAAACTAAAAAAAAGACAACAGCAATGGGAAAATATTAAAACAATAATTTTCTCCATATCCTTCCACAACCTAAACAGAACCAAGAGTTTGGCACTGAGGTAGCAAAATAAATATGGAACTACATTCATAGCACGATACCAGACAGTTTCACACAAGTTTTTTAAATGAAAAAAATATTTAAATAATGCTTGCATTTATGTAAAAATATGTCTACGTAATATTAGTTTATATAGGTGTTTAAATATATAGCCTAAGACAATCACATCAGAAGGCAGTAGTTATATGTTTTAATTGTTTTTTCTGAAAAAGAAAGAAAATAAAAAGTGCGGTTTTACATTCAGGCAGTAAATGTGACTAATAAAGGGCTACTGCAGCAGAAAACACAGAATACAACCCAGTGGTAATAATTTAGTATTATAATAATTGATAAAAGCAGAAAGCGCTCAGGGAAAAGTGATTTGTGTGGATTTTTTGGGGTAAAATTTGAAATGTAAATCTGCAGTTTTAAGGAGCTGTTAAGCTAACCCCTGACTCTGCAGCTCTGCCTCTTTCTACTGTAACAGTGACACATTATCCTTCTCTGTGCCAGTTGGCGGTGCCTGGGTGAAGCTCCAGTTAGGCCCAGATGGCAGCACTGGGATTCTCCCAGATTGACTGAGTTTGACCACAGTCTGTGAGTAAACAGGAAGCTGGCCAGCCTGTCACTGCCTGTCATCTTCCTCATCTTTCTCTGTCTCCAGGTCTCGCTACACGTCTCTTCACTTGGACGTTTATCAGATTAACTTGAACATAATCACTTCCAGGGTTGAAATGTCCTTCAGATTAATCCAAAATGGTTCATTACTGTAGAGGTTTGTTCTGGTTTGCTCCAGCAGCGAGGATTATAAAAGATCAGTTTCAACTTATTATCTTTCCAATGTGGTTTGATATGATTATATGCATTATAACAGTTATAAACACATAATTTATGGTTTCATTTATAAAAATTATAAATACATATTGTATGCATTTACTAATGCGTAGTTCTTATGTGACGTCACATTTCCATGAACTTTATAACTGACAGCCATCTTGGCAGGCCGCTGCTATGGGGTTGCCATGACAACAGTAAAACCACAAGCTTAGAACTGGATCTCGCTTCGTTCCTAACAGCATAAGTACAATACAACTATTACTGCATTACCATTTTTGACCATCTCTGTGTAATACTAAGACAAATATCAGTGATATTTACTGTAATACTGTCAGCCGAACTATCAAAATTAGTTTCGCTTATTTAGCGTTTGTGTTTCTACAAAATAATGGAATGTGTTGTTTTATGTATCCCTTTCATTGAATACTGAAATAAAAGAAATATTTTGCAAAATACTAAAGTTGGCTATTTCTATGCTTAAAATCTTCTTTTTATCAACTATTTCCTGTATTTTTATATTCAGACTGGCTGAAATTTGTATTTATGTCTCACATTTATGACACCAAAAGTATATTTTCACTATAAAACAAATGACTGATAAAAATCTAAGAATATTTTATGTGAAATTACTGTCACATATTTTTCTTCATTAAACACAAGTTTCAAACAAAATAGAGAAAAACTTTATAACTTTTCATTATGGAAGAGTATTTATTTTTCTTGAAAGTTTTCACATTTTGTTACATTGCAACCTAATTTCAGTGCATATTATTAATATTTTATGTGACAGACTATCAGAAAGTAACAGTCAACTGTAAAAGATTTTATGATGCTAAAATATAAAAGAATCTAATAAATACACAAACATTTCTGGATAAAACGTAATATGAAGAAAAGTTGAAGGGACTATATTTGTATTGCACTATTCTTTTATTATATTAACTGTAACTTTTAACTGTCTGTTAGAAAAATGTAAATTCACTTTGATCACATTTGCCTGACTTTCTGTGATGTTCAATAGATTAATGATGATGGTTTCTACAGGACCAGAGTTTTAAATGGAAGGAAATTTCCATGTTTAATTAAATGCTACAGAATAAAAGTTTTATGCCAGAACTTGAGTAGTTGCTTTATTTGTTTATAAATAAAGCAACTACTGACAGGTGAATTATTGCCCTTAAATCAAATTCAGTCAGCAAATCTGGATAAGACTGTTTGTATTTTCGTTTTTGTTATGCTGACCAGAGAGCTGCAAACTAAGCTGCCCTTTTATGGGATAAATAAAAGTTATTTTAAAGCATTTAAAGAGGATTTTCAGTAATTCAGACTTGCTTGAAGGGTTTTCAGAAGCTTTTTATAAAGAAACAGAGAACATGCTACAAAATATTTCTCACTTTACTCAATTTGTAACACATTGTTGAGCTGAATCCCTTTATAAGGGCCAAGTTTTGCCCACAAATCCTATTTCTGTCTGTTTGGATTCAGCTGATTTTTCCCACCTATTTTAGGCAGATCAGGTTTAGACAGAGCTGAGCTGAAGGCTGTGCATTTCTGGAGAGTATAACTATTTCAGGCAGCAAACTGCAACTTCCTCCATATGTTTCTAAACGGTATCTGAATAGCGCTCCATTTTGCTCAGATTTTCTCTAAGGCTATAAATAGGAAAAACATATTGTGTAGCTTTAAAGCGCCATGTCACCTTGGAAAAGTGTCAATTTGGATCGCTCTCGGTTACATCTATGACTCCAGATTTGCATGCGTTAAAGCCGCTTGGCAGATTTTTCTGTAAAATCAGCCAAACTCACTTTAGATATACAGATTTTCAGCCTTATAAATGTTGTTTCTGTTTGCTTTTTTATGTTATTTTAGCCCTGCTGCCTTGCAGCAAGAAGGTCCTGGGTTCGATTCCCGGCCCAAGTTCTGTCTGCATGGAGTTTGCATGTTCTCCCTGTACATGCGTGGGTTCTCTCCGGGTACTCCGGCTTCCTCCCGCAGTCCAGAAACATGACTGTCAGGTTAACTGGTCTGTGTGTGTGCGTGGTTGTTTGTCCTGTCTGTCTCCGCCTCGCGCCCAAAATGCCTCGCTGGAGATGGACACCAGCACCTCCTGACCCCACTAGGGACAGGAGTGTTAGAAAATGGATGGATGGACCTAAATGAGGTCAAATGAAGCCCTCCTAAAACCAGTGCAACTTATTAAAACTCTTTTGAGTTTGCATCAGCTCGGTCGGTTATGTGTGGTATTTTAAAAAACTACCTAACATAGGATGAGATTTATGAAAAAAATATCACAATATAAACTTCATATTCAAATTCAAAACTACTTTATTGATCCCAAAGGGAAATTAAATCATTAAATTCAATAAATCAATATCAATAATTGTTTATTTTTTACATATCTGACATGCTGCCTGACTGGTAATATGACCTTTCCTGTTTTATCAGTTTTCCTTCCATGCTGTTTGGAGGATAGGTGGCAGAACCTTAAACTGCTGCTGCGCAAGTCACTCAACAGGTTGTTGCTAGGTAACCAAAGAATGAGTGAGTTGCTAGGTAACCAAAGAATGAGTGAGTTGCTAGGTAACCAAAGAAATTCCGCCGGGCTTGCTGTATGAGGTTGAGCAGCTAAAGCCGTTCCTCTGCCTACGTCTCCCAGAATGCTCTGCGGTTCTGGATCAGTTCAGTGACATTAATAAATTGTCCAACTCTACATAATATCACATTATTTTTTTTATCTCAAGGCAAGTATAACACTAGTTCAGTTGAGCTTAGTACTGATTTTTTTTTCCGTTAAGATAATGCATATTAAAATGTATTTAAAAATACAAGAAGAAACAGATTAATTCAACTTAAAAACGAATCATTTTAATTTAACTCCGTCCCATTCAGTCAGACTCAGGAGAACGCGAACTTCTAGTAATTAGTAAAAAGTTTTCTATTTAAAAAACAGCAGGATAGATCTGTGGGCACCTGTATCATAATTGTTGGGGTGAAGTATCATTACAACTCGATTCACATTCAGCTTAGGGAACGAAAAGGATCTTTAACTCAGCTACACACACCACTGATTCCCAGAGAGACAATAAGAGTATGAGATGAGACCCTGCAGGTAGCAGGATGTCATGCTGAGAGTTGACAGCTTGCTGCAAAGCCAGGAAAAAGAGTTGTGTCATTAAATCACCGAGGCTTTAACAGTTGCTTTGTGTTGAAATCATCCCTAAGTTAATGTTGCCAAGCAACAAATACAGTCTGAGGCAGTAAGAGGACCTGCAGCCAAAAATCGCTTGGCAGCTAAATTCTGCAAAAAAACAAAAGAGGAACTGGAGGATCATAAGCTTTCAAAGAGATTTTGGAAATTAAAAAACAAAACAAAATGAAGGTCAGATTCCAGCCATTTAGAGGACAGGATGTGCAGAAAAGGAGACAGTTTGCATTTTATAAGACTGACATGGCAAGAATGTTCTCTGATTTTTGTCAGTTTTCACATCCACCTCCAAAAAAGCGACCAGATCGCTGACTCTTTGAAAGAGAATGTATTTGTGTGCTGGAAGTAAGACGCAACCTAAAATAAATCTGTACATGCATATATGGCATAATAAAGATTTATGTTTTCTGCTTTTTTCTGTCCCATATTAATTTAGTTTTGATGTGTTGGTTATTGTAAATTAAAAGTAATTTTTGAAAAGAAAATATGAGGTGTAGACAAACAAAAGCTTTACATCGTAGTGCAGTAGTTTTGGTCCATTTTTCATGGCAGGTTTGATTTAATTCATGTATTTCCAACCATAAAAGTCAGTTTAAGGTTATGTCGCAGTATTTCATCCTGACTGAGGTTCAGACTTTAACAAGGCCATCCCAAGACTTTCGGCCTTCGCTTGTTTTTTTTGGTTTTTTTAAATTTTAGTTATTTACAAATGTGCAAAACTGTCATTAATGTTGAAAAAACATAGTTGCTGTTTCTTTTCATGTGTTAAAATAACATGTGAATAAGTTTGTTCACACGGTAAGTCTTTAAAAAACATGCGGCGCCGTTTTTTAAAGACGGCGCCGCTCCAACTACTTCCTTTCTTCTTCTTCTTCTTCTTCTTCTTCTTCTTCTTCTTCTTCTTCTTCTTCTTCTTCTTCTTCTTCTTCTTCTTCTTCCTCTTCTTCCTCTTCTTCCTCTTCTTCCTCTTCTTCCTCTTCTTCCTCTTCTTCTTCTTCTTCCTCTTTCTCTTCTTCTTCTTCTTCTTCATCATCATCATCATGGTTTATGCCAGTGGCAGCATCTGGTTGTCAGAATCCATCCTAGCACCAAAACCTTCTATCAAAGAACAAGAACAAATTGCTGTGTTTCCATTAAGCAAATTTATTTTGAAAATGTCAAATTGCGCAATTGATTGGTCGACGAAAACACAGCTTGTGAAACATAAGGAGATGATCTGATAGCTGCATATGCACAATTCATAACTTACAGAAAGTTACTCAGATCCTGAAGCAACAAAGCAGCTCCGTACCGTCATGTTTGACCGGCAGAACAATAATCCTTTCACTGAAACGCGCTGAGTTTCACGCCAGACTGATAGATGTGACTGATTTGTTTCCCGTTTGTTCAGAAAGTCCTTGATGAGTTCTTAACCTCGACGATCCTATTGAGTCCGTTTGCAGAAACACCAGTTGGGACAAACAGGGTGAAAGGAGTGACTAGAAAATTTTAATTAAATTCAGAGCCAGACATTTGCAACAAATGCATCCACCGGTCCTCTGGGTTTTCATGAATAATGACAATAAAAATTATTCCTAAATTGCCCTTTTGTTGGCATCTCAACAGAGTTAAGTTTCCCTTATGACGCCACATCATTCAATAAATAGTACAGACAGTTAAAGTGTTTTTATCTACGGTTAAACATGGATTTCAGCTCCACTTTAGTGCTCTGTCAACTGCCTGTTGTAGTCTTTAAATAATTCAACCTAATCATGCAGACAGATTAAAAGTCCAGTACATTCATTCCAAATTGATCCTAGTTATCAAAAAATGCAGTAAAGTTCAGTTTATCAATGAAACTGGTTAAAAAGCTTTCTTTCCAAGGAAACCAGGCAGGTTGCATGGACTTACTTACGTTCCCTCCTCCTGGATGAGCGAGTAGCAACAGCAGACTGTCGCTACATGCTGAGTATCCTGCAGTAAAATGTAGACTTAAAATGAAATGGGAAGAAAACCTGCAAAATTTAAACATCGATGCTAAACTATGTGCTAAAAATGATCACTTCTACAAACTGCAACATTTTCTGATGATCAACCTTTGACACACATAGTTCTGGGTTTGTCATTTCTCTTTTCCCCATAATGTTTTCATACTCCATTGTGTCTCATTTGGCACTTTGTGAATGGAGGTTGCTAGGCAACTAGGGTGCAGTAAAGCGTGGCAACATGAGTTTTGTATTTAGGCTTCTTAGGAATTGAAACAATAGCCTTAAGTACTGTAGAATAGCACTTAGCACATTACAATAGAGCATAGCAGTAGAGTAGTGTGATTTATTTATATATATATTTTATATTTGTTTACAAGAAGAAAAAAATCAACCAAGGAGAAAATGTGAAATTACGGTATCTTTATGCAGCGGTTCGCACTGTAATCACACGCTAATCTTTGGTTTTATTTCTAGATAAAATGGATGTTATCTCTGCAAAAACTTCTGAAAAAAGATATCTAAGTCTAGCAAATTTAATCTTGTATTGCTTTACTTTCAATCTTTTCTTACCATGGCTTTTTTCTCAGCCTTTTATTTTATCGACTGCTTTAATAGATGTGTTAAAATACACTCACTAATCATTTGTGTTATTGGAGATCGATCAGCTGCAGCACCATTGGTGTAAACTGATCTTGTAAAAACTAAAAATCATTGTGAAAGGAAAAAAAAAATGAAAATGAATCAAACATATTTTTTAACTACTTGTGGAATGGAAAAAATGATTGATAACCTTTGCAAAACTTTTTAATAAACCTTGAAATTACACAAGTAAGAGTAAAAAAGCATTTGGTAAAACGTTTATTCAAGTACTGAGTAACTGATCAAATGATCAATCATTTAATATTTAAAAATTGCATAATCAGATGGACCAAATAATAAAGTTATGGAAAATGGAAATTTTGGTATTTTATGGACCAAAATGACAATAATTCATATAAGTGAAAAAAAAAAATAGTCAAAATAATTTTTTCCAAATCGTTTTATTTTTTTCTTTAATAAAAACTGCAGATGTGTGTCCGTCTGTTGAACTTTTGGCTAAAACATGTTTGTTTCTACCCACTGTTTTCGTTCAGTGGGTAGAAAATCCAGAAATTTACATAAATACTTCATAATAAAATGACTCAAGTAAAAGTAAAAACTAAAGCATAGTAAAAAAAACTCTTCAATACATTTTTTCCAAAAAGTAACTGTGACTGAGTAAATGTAACTAGTTACTACCCCACTGTGAACATCACCAAACAGATTTATATGTTTACATTGACTTTATGTATCAGAAGCATCAACGTCAGACAAAAATGATAAAAAATAAACAACAAAAGGTCTAAAAACTAAATTATTTTATTACACAGCAGTGCAGAGTAGTTTTAAATAACCAATGTGGCTCATACAGAGTCATTGATACGCCAGTCAGATGTAGCTTTAAGTTAAATCTTTGTTTTATTTAACTTGACTCCAAATTTACAACTTGAATTGGAAGATTAGGGTGATGGCAGCGAGGCTGTCCAAACTCAAAGATAAATGGTGAAATTACCACTGGAAACATGCAAATAAAAAATAAAAATAATCCACTGATAATTGAAAACAATAATAATTTAAATATTAGCAGAATTGTACATATTTCTTTATCATAGTTTTATTATAGATTCATCCCTGTCTCATTTTCGATCGGAAACGTCTTGATTTAATGTAAATAATGGTAAATCTAAAACTACCAGGGGATTTACTGATTTACTGTAGAGTCAGTTTGACCTACTTAAATACAAAATACATACAAAATATGGAGCTGGTCCCATATATTGCTGTCTTTCATAGCTTAAAAATTAGATTTTAAACAGCAGAACTAGAAGGATATTGACGTTAAATCAAAAACATATTAAATGCATATTTTAGTTTGGGTAAATCCAACAACAACTATGATTATTGGTGTAATATAAATAAATAGTTGCTGAAAAACATGACATATAATCATGATCTAACTTTAGCATTAGCATTTATACAATGGTAAAACAAATACAACATAAAACACAAAGCTTTTAAAGATTTTACATGCAATGATTGTGCTGCAGAATCCTGTGAGACGTAAGGATTTGTCACTCAACTGAGTAAAAATACTCTGCAGTATGAAACCTTGCTGTGACAAATGAAGCTTTTAGTCTTCGCTTGCAGAAAATCCTTCGCAAGCGGAGCCGGATTTCCCCAGCGCCGCTCTTTGCCACAGAATCATCTGTTTATTACCGTCTGAAACAGAGAAGCTGTGGACAGATTCGAGGTAATGACAGTGAAAAGGTCAAAGGTCGGACATTTTCATTGCAATGCCTCATTATCAAATGTTCTTGTTTGCTTAAACCTTCAGATGCCGTTAATAAAGGCTGTGTGGACCAGTTACAGCGTGACGTCACGTCATACTGGTGGACAAAAAGCTGATGACCGGCATTGATTAACAAGTTAACAAAATGTATGGCTGCATAAGGCAACAGGAAGTGGCAGGAAGATGATTAATAACTTTTCACATTAAACTTATGTGTGATTTTAATCGTGTTTCTTATTTAATGAGGACATCAAATAACAAAAAGTGTAATCATGTCTCAATTTTTCTTCCACTTCACAATTCTGTTATGTGCAACTTTATGTTGACTGTTTGCTTAAAATGCTAATAAAACAAACAAACTTTCTCCACCTGAACAGAAACGACACTGAAGTTAATATCTTTGGACCTAAAGAGGAGCCATCTAGAGTCAACACAAAGCTTCAGTTATTACAGCTAAAAACCAGCAATCAGCCCGAAATCTGGGTGTAGTGATGGACTCTGACCTGAACCTTCAGAGCAACTTTAATACAGTTACAAAGTCGGCCTTCTATCACCTGAACAACATTTCCATGTCCCAGCAAAGATCTAGAGAAACTCATCCATGCATTTATCTTTAGTCGCACTGATTACTGCAACAGCGTCTTCACAGGTCTGACTAAAAGTTGCAACAAATCCAGAACGCTGCTGCTCAGGTTCTGACTAAAACCAGGAAGCCAGAGCACATCACCCAGTTCCACAGTCCCTACACTGAGAGGATAGACTTTAAAATCTGGAACAAACTTCCAGAAAACTGCAAAACAGCTGAAACACCGAGTTCCTTTAAATCTAGACTAAAAACTCACCTGGTTAGAGTTACTTTTGAAAAACACTTTGATTTGTAACAACTGCAAAATGTGATGTTTTAACTGCTGACTGTGTTCTGACTTTGTATTTTTGTGTTTTTATGATGTAAAATTTGATTGATTGATTTAGTTTGGTAGTAAAATGTCAAAAAGTTTAAGGTGTATAAATACTTTTTTCCCTTACAGAGCACTCTGTCTAAAATATTTCGCTTTCTGCTGGTTTAGTTTCTGTCCATTCTATTGATGTATTTTTAATATATATATATTTTTAAATCCCCTAATGCTCTGGAAACAAAGTTACCTTCATGGGAGGATTTTTGGTTTTCTTTCTCCTCCTCACACTTTATCTCACACTCTGCCTCTCTGTGCCTCCTCTCTCCTTCTGACTTGCGTCAGCACTTCTGCCCGCTGATGAATATATGAATGAAATTATTACTGAAATAGTACACACACACACACACACACACACACTCAAATGGCCGTGAGTAACGCTTCATTCAAATCCCTCATTCCTTAAAGTTGATCTGTTGTGACAAAGCAGCGGCTCACAAATGTTCCAGAACATTTCTGAATAAATTACCTGTCCCACCTTTTCCACTTAAAAACCATATCATTTTACAGAACATAAAGTTCTTTATTTGACTGTAATGTGGCTCCATTTTCTTTCTGCAGTGTCAGAACCAACTTGTTGACCTTAA
>CAEFZX010017754.1:0-12346 GCA_903066825.1 Alfaro cultratus
ACCCGTCGGATGTATCGGCTGCGGAGGAGGAGCAGGAGGAGGAGCAGGAGGAGCAGGAGGAGGAGGAGGAGGAGGAGGAGGAGGAGGAGGAAGATACTATTTTCAAAAATTTTATTCAATTATTGTTGAACAACCAACTGATTCTGGTTTCTCTCAACTGTCGCCAGCAGGAGGATGAAGAACTGCAAGCTGCCGACTGCTGACAGAAACTGGCTGTGTAGGAAAAATAAAAAATGTTACATAAGTTCATAACCATAAAAACATAGGATATTATATGTACAGTTACCACTTTTATTTATTTCAGTTAATGTCAATTTCAGTTTCCATTATCTTGTTAGCTTTAGCTAATTATAATAACCTTGGTTAGAGCACATGTGTCAAACTCAAGGCCTGGGGGCCAAATCCGGCCCGCTGAAGCATTTTATGGGGCCCTCAAGACTCCAGAGGAACGCAAAACTAGATTCTTTAAAATATAATTTTGACTTAAATCATGAAAAACTTAGATAGTTTTTCATGATTCAGCAATTGCCAAAATTCATGCTTCAGCAAATCACTGCACTTTTGCATGCTAATAATAATATATATTTTTAATAAAGCATTTTCAAAGTGCTGAATAATTACAAGGTAAAAACCAAAACACAACAATTCTGCTTATAAAGCAGAATTGTTGAGAAACATTGAGGTGAGGTGATGCTAACTCCCACCTGAAGGTGGCAGTATAACTTACTACTTCATCCTTGTCAAGTTATCATCCGTGATCGATGTGGTGAGTAAGAAAAAGTTCTATTTACTGTCATAAAGGTTATACATGCATGTGATTTGTTGCTGTGATTTGTTGGTTTTGTTTCTTCCTCTTTCTGCAGGTGTGGAATCAAACTCTCTCCTCTTCCTTTACCTTTAAATAATTAGATTAGAACAAAAACACAGCAAAAGAAAACAAATCTTGAAGTGGTTAAATGAACCAGATGTAAAAAAAGTTGCAGAATTTACTAACTTTTAGAAGTCGGCACATTAAATAATAAAAACACCGAAGCACCAAGTTAATTAAAACACAATAATAGAAAACAAAAAGTTGAAATATTGAAACTTTTCACAGTTTCCACTCCTGCTGCTGGTTTTCATTTAAAGTCAAAGTTATGAGATTTCAGATGGAGGAAACGGAGATTCATCCTGTTTTTTATGATTCATCCATGAATCATAAATCATGATTCAGATTTTAAAGTGGATCATAGAAACGATCTTTCATAAAAACATCTGGTACAGAAACATGCAAATAAAAACTTTTCCAAACAGCAGAAACAGAAGATGCTTCATGCAGCGACATCAAAAATAATAATTTATTATGTATGAAAAGTTCTTGGCTTTAATATTTTATGCAGCTTTGCTGAAATAAGCAGCTTCAAATAACAGCTGAAAACTACAGATGCTAAAATGTAGTTTTATCAAAATGTTCCAGCTAAAATTAGATTACAGCTACCATATATAGATTATATGTAATCTATACATTAGATTATATATTCTCAATAAATTTATATTTAAATCAAATATTTTCTATATGCATTTGAAAAAATGTGAATAAAAACAGTTTCTATGTTGATGCATTATGACAGATTTATATATTTTTATTTTTCCTTAACATCCCAGTTGCTTCTATTTTTATATTTATTTAGATATTTTATTGAACTTGCCTTTGAAAGCTGTTGTTTCATTTTTGTTGTTTTCAGTAAAATGAATTATGATTCTGACATAAACGTATTTGTATCTGTGCATCCATTCTGAATTTATTTGAATAATTTTCCTTATTTTTCAAAATGAATGTAGAAAATATTTTATTTCCTTCTCAATAATGGAAGGAATATTTATTACTGACCATGTTGTTGCAGATTTCTGCTGGCATTTTTTATATTTTATTATTTCTGAGGAACTTCAGGTCATTGAGCTCTTTGCCATCACCCTAATCTTTAGCTGCCTTCACAGATTTAAGTCAGGACTTTGACTAGGCCACTCCAAAAAGTTTCCATTCAAAATTAACATTAATCATTCATTTTACACCTAAAACAGTCAGAGGAGTTAATAATTATGGATTTTAAATGTACATAATTTTTTAATTTGTGTTAATCCTGAAGCTTTTGATAGGAAATTAGTTTATTTTAAACTGTCCACTGTTTTTACAACATAAAGGTTTGATATTATGATTCTAACTGAATAAATTAAAAGCATTTATAAATGGAAATAAGTATTAAATTAATACTTTAGCCAGAAAAAGAAGAAACTTAACCATATGTGTCTGATGCAGAAATAAAAATTAGGAACTACTTGTGAAAACAGGATAAAGAAAAAACACAACAACTCTCCTGAGCAAAAACCTTTTTTATTATTTCTCGTTGAAAGGATCTTGGTAGAATATTACAGCAGAACACACACGAGTGAAACAGCTGCCATTTCACGTAACACAGTACAAGAAGAAGGATGTAGTTCAAATCGCATGTGTAACCTTATATATAGTATATTTATATCAATAGAAAAGGAAAAAATCTATTGCTCCCATGTATTTTTTATATTTATATATGTATATATATGGCATTTCTCTGCTGTGTTGGAGAAGGAAAAGTTAAATTCAACGAGAAGTTTTCACACCAAAAGGAAGAGGGACGATGAAAGGAACGCTGTGGCCGTTTAAAAACCATCATCAGGCTCAAAAGTAAACTTTTTGTCTATTGCAGCACAGAAATAAAACTTGCAACCGCTCTAAAAAAAAAAAAGGATAAATACCATTATACAGCAAATCTGAAAATGCAGAAAGAAAAGAACACAAGGCGGCTCTGCGTCAGAGCAGGCATGCAAAAGAAGAGAAAACATCAGTAAAAGGAGCACGAAAGACCAAACGCTGACGGCTGCAGGTGTTTACGTTTGTCGCTTGGCAACTGATGGAAAGCCAGTGGATGTGAAAACGCTGTGGAGTGAAAAATGGCGGTGGAGTGAAAGGAGGGAACGAAACGAAGCGGTAAAGTGACCTGGAGTGCTGAGAGTTTGCAGACTTCAGAGAAGCTGCTTCTACAAATTGCTTTAACATACGGAGGAACCAATCTGTTGTTCTCTTTAGTTTCCTCTGAGGAATAAAAGATATATTAGGAAAAAAAGAAAATCAGGTATGAAATATAACCCTGGACCGTTGCATCCAAGTTTAGTGTTTTAAATAGGCCACTTTAGGCAGCATTATCTAATAAATCTCATATTTCTAAGACATATTTGAATATTTCTCTTTAAAAATAATTCTATCAATTTTTTTAGTTAGTAAATCTCTTTCAGTACATATATATATATACATATATATATATATCTTTTAGATACAACTCCCCCCGCAGGAGGTTCTTTTTCAAAAGCACCTAATTTATTCTGTTACAATCAGACTGAATGTTGCTCCAGTCGTAAAAGGTCAAAGTTCAAGATTCGAGGATCCAAATGATGCACCCTAAGCAAGTCAACACGGACGACCCTGGAGGTGATTCTAGATCAAACCTGGCAACGTTAAGCTGGGGACAGTGACACCAGCGTGAACAAGAAGGCCACTGGGTCAAAGGTCAAAGGTGGCCCACACCGGATGACTCGGCTGCAGCGACAGGCACAGGGAATGCTGGGAAACCCTCCCAAAAAAATGGGCTTGGATTTCAGTTTTATGTTTTTGCCCTGAGACACAACAAGCCACGTTTGAGCAGGCCTCACCGCCGCGCCGCAGCAAGGGTCAAGGGTCAGCACAGGGTCTGGACTGGGCTGGAGAGGCCGAGATGGCGTGTGCTTACAGCAGGTAACCCTACTGCCCCCAGGCCGGGTGTTCTGCCCTCAGACCAGGGCGTTCTGCCCCCAGGGCCTGGCGTTCTGCCCTCGGGCCCGTAGGCCGGGCGTTCTGCCCCCAGGGCTGGGCGTTCTGCCCCCAGACCCCGGCGTTCTGTCCCCAGGGCCGGGCATTCTGCCCTCAGACCCGGGCGTTCTGCCCCCAGACCCGGGCGTTCTGCCCCCAGGGCCGGGCGTTCTGCCCTCAGGCCTGCTGGACACGGCGGTACCGTCTGGACGAGCCGTTTGGTTCTGATCGCTTTAGAAAAAACACAAACAGCCATGGTGAGCGATGCCAGCACTCCCTCACAGCCACTGCTGGTTTGAGTATGTCACATTTTACTCTTCCTCATCATCATCATCACAGACTACAGGTCAGCACTGAGTGAGCTCTCACCATTGGCTATCAAGCAGGAGTCCAGGTAACCAACTGTTGTGTTTCTGCCAAACTGAACTTGCTGGGCTACATGAGGTTATCAATGGGACAATCAATATATAGATAGATATATATTAAATAGAATATACTTTATCAACGGGGAATCTCATACAGAGGCTGACTACTGCAGTCTGCACTCATTTTTAGCTATAACATCCACCTAAACTTTAGAACAGGTTTCTCTTACATAAACAAATTTTTCAGTCAAATATACTTTTTTTTTTTAGCTTTTTTTTTTTTTTAGCTTTTTTTTATAGTTCGATTCGTCATGCACAAAATAGTCGCTCCTCTCTCCAGGCTTTGCATCATGTTGTCAGCTGTAGCCCACAGAAAGCCGCCTCTCCCTCTGCGTCAATCGTCGTCCACGTCGTCTCCCTCAGACTCCTCTCCGGTTCTCCGCTCGTACATCTTGTCCCGGTGCCGCTCCTGGATCTCCTTCATCTCCTCGGCGTAGCGGCTGAACGCTCCCCCGAACTTGCTCCACGCCTTGAAGGGGATCGTTATAGAGTTCCTGTAGCTGGGCTTCACCTCGCTCACCCGCAAGAAGACCCCGTACTTGTTGGACCCGACGTCGAAGAAGAAGCGCTTGGAGTCCACCATGATCGACGTGCCCTCCGGAAGTTCGGTGTAGCCCCCGGCGCCTCCGCCGCCGGCCAGATCCTCCTCGTCTCCCCCGTAGTCGTCTATCAGCTTGGCCAAAGCATCGCGGAACTCTATTAACCCCTGGGCCGGGAGAGCGATGGTTTGGCCGGATTGCATGCCGGCACCGGGGATGCCTCCCACTCCGACGCCGAAACCGGGGCCTCGGTTGACGGTCTGTCGGATCCGGAGAAAGCGACCCCGCTGGTTCTCCTTCAGGTCGAGGTAGTATTTTCGGTTCTCACGCACCAAAAACTCGCTCTTCAAGGCCCGTCTAGGCCCGCTGTCATCCCCGCCGGACGACTGAGCGATCTGCTCCGCGGTGCTAGGCCCGAGTTGGGCGTAGTGCTCTATAAAATCCCCCAGATAGTCGCGGAACTCGGCAGCAACTGACATGGAGAGGGTCAAACGACTTTTAGAGCCCCCAGCGCCGACCTCTGCGATTTTGATGAACCGGCCTTTAGCGTTCTGCTTCACGTCAAGGTAGAAGCGTTTGTTCTGAATGTCCAGCCGCTTCGAAGCCAGCTCCTGTGTCTCTGGCTCCCGTTGGTAATGCTGAAATCCACCGCTTCCTCCCCCTCCGCCGCCGCTGCTGCCACCGCGCTCACTACCGCTATCCCCATCCGCCATCTTCGCCACCAGCAGCCCGTCTCTCTGACTATCTCTGACCCCCAAACCCTCCCCCTTCTCTCTCCTCTGGTAGCAGAGCTAGCGGAGAATACCGGGCGCTGCTTTCTGGGGTCTGATTGGCCAATTCTGCTGCCAATGAAAGCATTATAAAAAGATTCTGTGTTTTCATTCGCCCTTTTCTCTGCCAATCATATCAAGCTCCGCCTTCCATTTGACATTTTATTTACGAATCGTAACAGCTTTCATAGACATAGAAGAGTAGACCATACGTTGCCCCACAAAAACGGTACGTCAGTGTGTCCACCATATTAGGAGTGGCACTTTCTCCTCCAAAACCGCCCAGGGACGTGGGGTTTCAAAATAAATAAAAAACACGAAGATTTTCTTTACTTAATTTTATTACATATTTTTCACACACAACATATGCTTTGTGTGTGAACACTAATAACTGTAATCAGCACCAAGTGTAGCTATTTAACTTAAAATAGCTACACTTAGTTTAGCAAATTGTTTATCACGGATGTGAAACAGATTTTTTCTTATAATTTCTTTCATTACATTAAGCTTACGAGCCTAGTTTATTTTGATATCCCCCCCACTCAATAACATGTTTGAGAGAAGTCCCTGTGGTTTTGGATGACAGACGTTATTTAAAATAAAGGTGAAACAATATCTTACAATGTCATAATAAATCGTAGTCACACTTTGCACTTAAAACCCTTTGAACTTATGAGTTTCAACAAAATGCCACTCTGACTATAGCGGCGCGGAGCATGAAAACATCTATTCTTATACATCTATGACAGCTATCCTCAAGTATTAAATGAATATCAAATTTATTTCTACAGCCTATAACTTCTGCATGGGTTAATTTTACTGATGGGATATCAGTTTCCTCAATGCTTCCTGACCAGAATGTTATAGTATAAAGACGCTATAAATACCGTCCTGCTGTAATTCAACAGTTAATTTGTACTTTATGACTGCATCGTACATTTTTGGGATGAATGTGACTGGAAGGACACTCCACACACACGGAGTCCCGCCTACTTGTTGGTTCCGTGCGCAAAAACAGAGCAACGGAGATCTTCGGGTGGGGGATGGGTTGGTTTTTCTGCACGTCTTTCGATGATTGGCTGAACGGCAGATTCGAAGTAATAACGCGCGATCTGATTGGCTGGCCTGGCTCCCACGAGGGGTCGCAAGCAAAAGATTTGCAAAAGGGTTTATTGTTTCTTCGCTTTCGGGAGCTGAAATTGTTTGCTACCCCTCAGTTCTTCAATCAGATTTCCAGACGAAAAAAATGGTACGTAAACTCCGATTAATGCCGAATGCATTCCCGAGGCGGTAGAGTATTTTTGGTGTAATAAACACGCAGTGGGCAGAAAGTGCTGTTTCGAATTAGAGCTGAGAAATTTCGACTAGAATGTGACTAGAAAGCTTCGCTGAACGGGCTGTCAGCTAACGAGTTAGCGTGCGCTGTTTAAGCCGTTGGTTCAGGGGGACATTATAATTTCATGCTTCATTNATGCTTCATTCATAATGCAGACTTTAACGAACTAAAGTGTCATTTTTACGGCTTGTAGCTCATGTTAAATCGTATTAAAGCGCATTAACAATCTTAGTCAACATGTTTTGTGTGCTACAGTTAGTGGGTGGTTAGTTGTCTTCTGGAAGTTAATATCAATAACTAGATTAACGTAAATCGTCTGGAGTTGTCGCCGAGCAGCAGAGGGAACTTGTGAAAGGGAACTTTTTCTTTTGTGATGGCTGTGAATGAAAACTTGACCGCTCAGTCTGTTTTGTTTGGCGGTGATTCTGACAGCTTGTGTTTTTGTTGAGTTTTTATTGTTTTAGAGCCTGTTTGATGAATATGTTGGGTTTCCCAGCCAGTCCGCGTGCAGGTCGCCTGAAGGCTCCCAGTTCAGCCGGACTGGTGTGACTGTCGTTTTGGGTTTGTTTTGTTTAAGATTGGCGGGAAACGAAGCTGCTCAACCGACCGTCTGTAACGTTCCGCGCTGAAGTTCGCATCCGAATCAGCACTTGAATAAAGGGATATTTCTCATTTTTTGACTAATCAGGACGACATCTGGTTCATGATGTAATATACTGAGCACGATCAGACCTGCAGTGGATTATTTTGATCAAAATATATTATGTAAACACATATTCTTATGCTTTTTCTAATGTACAACCTTTGACTAGGACAAAATCAGCAAAGTATAACTAATCCCAGATTAGATTATTCTTATTATGAATTTTAAGATGGATTTAATCTGAAGTTATTTAAATAATCTAAAAACTAAAATGTAAATTGCAAAATGGAGGTTTATAAATCAAACTGTTTTTAACCAGTGCAGAATAAACAGGTCTGGTTTGGATTATTGTGGGTATTTTTGATGCCTGTTGAAGGTCTTTAAAATTATTCTAAAATCCAAAAATATTTTAAGATTTTGTAAAAGTAGAATTGAGGTTTATTAAATCTTAAATTTGTATTTTAAATGAATATTTCAGATCAACTGTGTAAGTTTAACCAGAGCTGATGAAGGCTGGTCCAGATTCATTGAATCTGAGTTTAGAATTGAAATGTAAAATAATGTTGCATTATCTAAGTGTTGTTAAATCAGTTCTATTTTTCATTGTAATACTCATCTTTATTTATATAAACTCAATCTTACCTTCAGTCTGAATCTGTAAGTTTCCCTCTGTTTATTGTTTTAGTCTGTTGTTTCGTTCTTAATGAGCAGCGTCTTTCTGCAGGCAGGAGGAAAGGCAGGAAAAGACAGCGGGAAGGCCAAGGCCAAGGCCGTGTCGCGCTCCCAGAGGGCTGGGCTGCAGGTAAATATTCTCTTCATTTGGCAGTTTGTGGTTTTTGTTCTGCAGGTGTTAATTCGAACTGAAAGATTTAGTTGCTTTGTTTTTTTGTCACTGCTTCCTGCCAGTTCCCAGTGGGTCGTATCCACAGACACTTGAAGACTCGCACAACCAGCCACGGCCGCGTCGGAGCCACAGCTGCCGTTTACAGCGCCGCCATCCTGGAGTACCTCACCGCTGAAGTACGTCCTCCTGCTCTGGGTGTGCTTGCTGCTCTGCTGTGTCTGAATGTTTGGTAAATTCGTGTTATCTGATCAGGTACTAGAGTTGGCAGGAAACGCCTCCAAAGACTTGAAGGTGAAGCGTATCACTCCCCGCCACTTGCAGCTGGCGATCCGCGGCGATGAGGAGTTGGATTCTCTTATCAAAGCAACGATTGCTGGTGGAGGTGAGGAGCTTTTATTTTCCTCATGCGTCGTTACGGTTGGTTTGTGTTTGAGCAGTGGTGTCAGGTGGTTTCAGTCTGACTGAAGTGTGGTGTGTCTCTGTCAGGTGTCATCCCTCACATCCACAAATCCCTCATCGGGAAGAAGGGCCAGCAGAAGACTGCATAGACGCCACGTTGACCGGAAATTTGGGGGCTTGGGCTTTGTTTGGACCAGGAGTTCACATTTGTTCTTTTCTATTATTAATATTATAACAAACAAAGAGTGATTGTTAGACTTTGTGTTGGTATATTTTTCCCGTAAATAGTTAAAAGTACAGAAAACCCCCTTAACTGCAGTAAACCCTTTTTTTATGTCATTGTAGTCCGTTTGACTGGGAAGTTCATGATTATTGAAATGACCGTGAATTTGTTTGATTGGCCTGGGAATATGTGATGTTTTATACTGAAATTGTTTTAAAAAAAACATTTTTTATATAAAAAAAAATCTTGTTTTGTGGTTATTTTTCCTAAAGCTACAATATTTCCTATAATCTGTTTTTTTTAAATGATGGTTGATTTGGTAACAGCAGCTAAATGTGACATTTTTGCTTCTATTACTGTAATATTTTTGAACTGCACAGAGATGCCGTTTTTCTTTTTGCATCATAATATCAATGAACACGTACTGTACCAGTCTGCTACAGTGTTTTATTTTTTGTGAATGTTTACAGTGTTTAAAACTTGTTAAACTTGAAACTCCGTATTGACAGATGTGATCTGGGAACACTGAGCGAACAGTGTTTGGTTTTTCTCCAGGAAACCAGTGAGAAGATCAAAACTTCTACCTGCAGATTTCTATGTATTGGCAGACCGAACTGTCCTCGCATGTCCATTTGATTTTATTTTTAAACGACTCGAAGCGTTTTCTAATAGTTGCGTGTTCAGGACAATGACTGCATATTTTATCTTTTAAATAAATACCCTTGACATGTTGTCTTGGCATTGTTTGAAACTTTTCCCTCTATGGTTCCCAATGTGATAAAACAGCAGCAGCTTTAACACCATAATAATGTTCAATAATTATTGCAAAGTATTTCTGTTTCCAGTAATTTTTAAATTTAGAAGATATTTACTCCTGTCAAATAGAAAAATACTTTTTTTCTGGTTTTTGACAGAAGCATCTTCAGTAGATCTATAACATACCAGCAGGGGGAGCCACAAGCACAAACATGGCAATGTCAAGCGATTTAATGCACTGACTGCATCTGTTAATGTGCAAAATTTAATGGTCAAGTCAGAACCTGAAATAAACAAGGATTCAGCTATTAATCAGATAATTAACATATCTTCACATGCTTATCAGCTTCTTTAATCGCAGCATTAAAGGCCGTCAGACAGGATGAGTTAATTGTGTTGCAGCTTCCTGCAGTTCAGAAATCTTTACATGATGTCAAACATTACAATTATTCAATAAAGTTTACTCATTTATCTCAAGGCACTTTACAAATGGTTTGTCAATAAAAATTTTAATAGCATCAATAATCAGTTTATTATTCGAATAAGTTTAAAAGCTTTCCAGCAGATTACAACATTCACTCCTGGAAAGCACATAGTGACAGTGGAGAGGAAAAACTGTTGCAGTGATCAATGTGGATGAGTTTCTCTGGGTTTTCTGGGTCCTTTAACCTTGGAAATGTTCGTCAGGAGATGAAAGGCCGACTTTGTAACCGTCTTTATGTGGCTCTGAATCTTCAGGTCAGAGTTCATCCTGGTTTCCAGCTGTTATAACTGAAGCTGTGCATTGACTCTGTCGTTTCTCTTTAGGTCCAAAGATAACTTCAGTAATCTGTAATCAGATTATTCACAAGTGGTTTTTCCATCAAATTCACCAAAAGCCAGACGGTCCACAGCTCTAAAAAACCAGAGCAGACCAACTGTCTGTGTAAATGTTAGTTTAAGGCAGGAAAGGTTGTTGTGTGGACAGCAGCTTCTCATCTCCTTCAAACCAAAGGCGACTGATGGAGCTTTTCTGTCTCAGTTTTAGCTTCACCAACGTGAACGAGGTCAGTTCAGCCTGATGTCTGGAATCCAAGGCTGAGCGATTCGTCTCGCTCTTCACTTCTTCCCTTTGCTTTATTTAAGCCACCTGCTGGTCCTTGAAGGGCAGCGCTGCTGTTTGTGTTGCCTTCTGCTGCCTGTTGCTCATTTTCAAGGACTGCAGGAGAGAAAGGTATGAGTATTTTTCAAGATTTAACTTCAGCTGATTGGAACAATAGGGAGTAAAAATCTTTGCTTTCAGTTTTTCAGTTTGATTTTCTTTTTTTTTTTAAGACAGCCAAAATCAAAATTCTGATTTTATCCACATAAAGCAATAACTCAGTTTCTTACTGGCTTTCCCACTCAGAAAAGCAGCTCAGATGATTAAATCTGGATGTGATCTGATTGATATGCCAACCTGGCCTGAGTTATGCTCAGGGGCACAACGCAAATACTACAGAGTTTTATTTAAGTTACATATTACAGAAGGTCATCATCTCAGTCAAAACAAAGAAAAATGTGTAATCATATAAACTATCCACTGATAACATTTACACAAACAGTTGTTGCCGATTCGAAATAATTTTCCCCATCGCTTTGGCGCCCCCTCCAGGCCGGCGCCCGTACGTACACTTCGATGATTCAGGTTGTAAAGAGCTGGCATGTCAACAGTGGCCACCAGAGGGCGTACTGTAAGCGCTGGTTTTATGACAGTAAATAAGTTTATTTTTTAGAAGTTTTACAAAAACTTCTAAAAACTGAAGTTTTACAAAACTTCAGTTTTACAAAACTGAAGTTTCAATTAATATAAACTGGATCAGTTAATATTAGTTTGTATTCCAGCTTCTCATTAATATTCATTATTATTCCACCGCCTTGCTGCTGAAATGTGATACAAATAAATTTGACTTGATTTATAAAGTACCAGGAGAGATTATGAGATTATGACGATATTAATGCTGATATCTGAGCCACCAAACCTCATCAGAAAAGATTCATGTTGTGTCTTTTTATTGCCATTCAGAAGATGTTTTTCCTGATCATTTCTGTTCTGTCTTTATGTTTAGAGACTTTATCTTTGTTTAAGTTTAAATTTCACCAATGCATGCTAATGTGAACCAACTGCCTGCTCCTAAACTGTCAGGTAAAACAGTGAGAAAAGGTCAGCAGACAGAATCGATCCTGAATTCCTTAGTTTAGAGAAGATAACATTTTCCCCAGGAAAGGCTTACAGTACATTTGTTTACTTTATCAAACTTCCATGAACTTCTTTTTACTTATATAGTATTTAATTTAGCTTTCAAAAAAAGCAAAATGTTCACTATAAGATAAATTCTGTTTATTTGTGAAACATTCTGTCATGTTCCGGGGTCCTCTGGTTTTCTTTGTGGGGTTTTTCCTGTGCGCCTTGTCCTTCTTCCACCACTAGATGGCGCCAGGGTCCGGATGGAGTGCGGTGGTGCCATCATCGGTCACAGCTGTGATCCATCAGCCTCGTCAGCGAGGTGTACTTAAGGAGTACGCCGCCAGTC
>CAEFZX010017756.1:0-11589 GCA_903066825.1 Alfaro cultratus
ACTACTCCCAGGTTTCGCGCCTGATCGCTGGTTTTTAGTTGCAATAGCTGAAGCTGTGCATTGACTCTAGATCTATAACTCTAGATCGCTCCTCTTTAGGTCCAAAAATAATAACTTCAGTTTTGTTTCTGTTCAGCTGAAGGAAGTTTTGGCACATCCACACATTTATCCGTTCTAAACATTTATTCAGTGATTGGATGGGTTCAGAGTCGCTAAGGAGACTACAAAACCGGCACCCTCAAGAGAAATTTTAAAAGCTTTCTTTAATGCATACAGGCCACCTAACAAAAATCTGTAGCTAAATTTATTAAAATTCTGGCTGAATTCAGTTGTAATTTCTGCAGCAGTTCTGACCAGCACTGTTACTCTGATACGTGTAATATCAAATACTATCTTCTTTTACTAAAAAGAAAAAAAACCCAACAAACTTTATCCTAACAAACACAGGAAACCATAAATAAAAATTCCTATAACAAGAACTTTTTCATGATAAATGATACCAATGGGATAAATGTCCACCCCTGTTAACAACTTAACCAAACGCAGATTTAAAGCTTCAAAATAAACTTTAACACTATTTCAGGCAATTAGTTTAATACTCTCAGGGTAGTTTATTTTTAAGATTATGATATTTTTTGAATGCATATGTAGCTTTTTTACCAAAGTTTTTTTAATTTTTATCTTATGAAGGCATTTTGAATTGAATTGATTTAATCTATGGCTTCCTTCACTGTTTCCTGTCAGGTGGAACATAGCACAAACAGAGCAGTCATCATCGACCTGGGACTGGCAAAGTTTTTCAGACATGGCCTAAACTCGGCCATCGACATGGGGAACGAGGCGTACTCAGCTCCCGAGGTTCTCCGGTGGCGAAGCCAGCGAAGTCAGCGTTCTGATGTCTGGGCCATGGGGAAGATCATCGCTGAGCTCCACGCCCGGGTCCGGCTCTACACGCCCTCCGTCTGTCCTGCTAAAATCAAGGAGACCATGCAAGGTCAGCCCTACTGTGACATTGTGTGCAAAATGGTGGAGCCGGACCCCAGACAGAGGGCCACTATGGCTAGCATCATAGACGAAATTAGAGTAACTGGAAGAACAATAAGAGAAAGCAGTACGCCGCCTAAAAAAGACCTGCTAAAGCCACCATCAGGTGATCACGCCGCCAGACCCAGACCCAGACCCAGATCTGCATCACCAATGAGAATGAGGGGAAATCAGTTACCAGGAAAAAGAGATAGTATAGGCACAGATATATTGAAATGGGAGCGGACACCCAGACCAGAAATCAAACCTCTGCGTGCCCAAATTGGACTGCCCAAGTCTCCCGTCACAAAGCTGGCGGAGAACAGAAACAGACAAGCGGCTGCAGGCGCGGCGGACATGACGGCCGACCTCATGAAGCTGAGGTTAAACCACGAAGCCGCGAAGGACCTTCCCAGCAAGTTACCGCAAACAGGGAAGGTGAAGATGCAGCGCGTTGAAAGGAAAAACGGGAAAATTGAAACGTGGGAGCAGACTGTGGTGACTCAGGATGGAAAGATTATCAAATATGATGATGTTAGGATTAGCAGCACATAAGATATTTAGGGTTGAAACTGTTATGAATCCATTACTGAGAGAATCATAACAGTAGATTCAAAGGTCAGCCCTTCCAATTATTTGGAACAGTTATTAATCCAAAACTGTACAAAATGTACACATTTATATTTGAGATAAAAAAAACCCCAAACATTATTTGTCTGTAAATATGAGCTTTATAAAAGGCCGTTTTACCTTCTCCTGGTTAAAATGTAGTAAAAAACAAAAAATAGAAACATAAAAAATCTTCCATTAAGCATCGTTTGCTACAAAGTTATTAATTGGTTAATCAAAAGAAAGTCTTTGGATCAGTTCTGCACTGTTTTGATCTTAAGTCGAGCAGAAAGACCTGAAATTTTCACATTAATGTTAGAAGTATGTTTTAGCTGCATTTGCATCCTCTGCTACAAATGATTGAATATTCACTTTAGATACTATGTTGCATTTTAGGCAATAAATTATGTTCTTATTTAAAATGAAATTGAATTGTTTATTTGTATTTTATAATGCATTTCCAATATTATTTAAAACTAACTTAAGCAGTTAAATGGAAAATCTGCAGAATGTGTAAATGTCTTTAGCAGATTAATCATCAAAATTATCAATAGAATAATTGATGACTAAAATAATCATTAGTTCCAAACCTAAATATCTTTAGGACAATCTGTATCTTTAAGGACAATTGACTTACAAAAAAGTACTTTTAAGAAAACATGCAAGTGAAACTTTTCCGTTAAATGTTTTCTCAGAAACAAGAATGTAACATGTGAGGGAAAAATGTTTACAATATCTACAGCCTTTTTATGACACAACACTGGTTGTGTTTATTAAAACACAACCAGTTAAAGATCTGGACATAAAACGAGTGAATTGTTGGTTGTTCAGTCTGTGTAAGCCTCCACAGTGAGCCTAATGGTGGTGGAAAGATAAAAAACAACTGAAATATGTCTTGTGATCTGTTTTTCCTCAGTGTGTCAGTAAGAAGCTGTAATTTTTATTTTATACGGTTGTGTTTTTTCATTTTACCTGTAGTATTGCTCATCTACATGTGTGACCTTTGACTCTTTTGTGTTTTATTCATTGTCTCTCATCTAAAACTTGTTCTGCATGTTAGTTTTTTTCCATTTGGCTTTTTTTTAATTCAGTTTATTTGTAGATGGTTCACCTTTTCTGAAGAAATGCAGTTTCGCTTTGACCTTCTCTTAACTTGTGAACTCTATCAAACCTGACTTGTGTTTGTGGTCAGAGATTCTGCTACTGGTTTTGGAATAAAGTTAACTCTTTCTTGGCATATAGAGATTTACTACCCAAAAATAAGTTTAGGGCTTGATAATAACTCTCATGGGGAATTGCTTTTAAAATAGGCAAAAATTTTAACCAGATAATCTTTGGGATGTTTTTTTAATTTGGTCATAGTATGCCCTCTACTGGATCATATGGTAAACTGCAGTTTCTCCTAGTCGGAAAAACTATTTTCAAGCCTTGCGAAATTATTCACAGCTTTTACACATTTTGTCTCTTTGAAATTTGTCTTTTATCACACGGAATTCACATGGTTTGACTTTTTCACAAGCCATGCATTTCAAACACATTTAAGAAGCCTTATTATGTGGCAAAATATAAAATAAATAATCCTCACAGATTTTTAAATATGCTCTATTTTGCCTAAAAACAATGGAGAGAGGTTTCAGTCTTCAGAGGTGTGACTGCAGTGAAAGGAGGTTTGCCAATTGTTGACTCAGAGGATTAAAGATAAATGGATGACACACCTTTAGAAATGTTCTTTGCAAAAAAAAAAAAAAAATGGAAATCAGGTTTCTTTTCCTTTAATTTCACAGTTTAGTCCTACTTAGACACATAGAATCTAAATGAAATGCATTAAAGTTTTAGACGGTAATTCCACAAAATGAGAAAAACTTAAAAGTCTAAATACTTTCTTTAAGACTTCATTTTTTCTTTGTTATTAATCGTTATAGCTGGCAGAATGTCATAATCATCTCTAATTTTTGTCATAGTCAGGGTAGGCAGGGTAAACCCTGCTGCCACTGTCTTGCTCCTCAATTCTTTTTTTGATTTTTACCTTTTCTGCTGCATGTTCAGTTGAGGACTAAGAGAAGCATTGGATTTCCTTCTTTTAAAGCAAAAGCGCGACCGGCCATCACGTTGCATCATCTTCAAACGTAGCGTTCAATAAGGTCGCGCCGGTGGTTCACTCAGCTGTGTAACCAGGGCCTGATCGGCTGCACGATAGGCCTGATGGGTAACAAGGGAGTGAATCATAGAGCTTCCTGGGACAGAAAGGCTACGCAAACACACATCTTTATGCTCTGATTCACACGTTTTCTTTTTTCTCCCAGCACACAAAAACTTTTCACATATTCCCTTTATTACTTATACATTCATGCAATCAGTGGAGACCTACATTGCTAAATATATGTATGTGCGCACAAATACATATAAACAGAATGATATATGACACAAGGTTTATGTTTTCAGGGTTTAATAGCTCTCTCTGGAAAAAATCTAGCATAAAAATTTGAAATGTTTTTCTTTAGGAGCTGCGTTCATAATCGTTTAAAAGCCGAAGCTCTTCTGATATACAGCACAGTTCAAAGCGAACACACTCCTCTGCTGGTGGGGGCCACTAAGGTTTCTTAATGTCTTAATGCATGAAAGACATTGAGAAACAACATTGAAATTTATGCAGGAATTTGAAATGATTGAACTGAGAGAATGATTTAAACTGATAAACAACTTGCACATCTAATTGATTGTAAGTTTCCGAGTATTAAAAACATAAAAAAGTATTTTATTAGTTGGTAATCCAAGAAATTTCATGGTCAGTAAGGTTCGTTATAATGGGAGTTTCAGTAAGTCAAGTAAAATTCTGAAAAGTAAAGCTTCATTTTTTCCAACAAGAAAGCAAAAAATAATCTATTACATAAAGGAAATATGAGAACTTAAACTTATCCAACATGAAACAAGAGGTCACATTTTAGCCTCTCTTTGTTGGTTTCTGGTTAAATCCAGAACAGCATTTTCATTTTTTGTGTCACTTCTAAATTCCCAGAGGTGATCAAGTTGGTCCAACGTTTCTGTGTTTAACCTGGTCTCTTTTCTGAACAATGTCTTCAAAAGTCCTGCTGCTGCTGCTGAAATATGAGTTTTCACGTTGGTTTTTACTCTATAGCTAGCGCTACTGGCTAACAGTGTCTGCTAAACTGTGAAGCCACCAACAGAGCTGCCATTAATCACCATCAACCTAAAACCTCATCCTGTGACAGGATCATCTTCTCACTTCCAGGTTGTCCTGTCTTGAAAGACAGCTGTTTCTTTGTACTGTCACCACATTCTTGCTCGATTTGATGCTACCAGCTGGGTTTACTTGGACAGATTCCTTCTTTCTTTTAAATAAGGATCAAATTACATTATGTGTAAATTGATCTGAAGATTTGGGATATATTGAAATTAACTGGATTAAGCTGAACAAAATTTGCCCCAAATAAGATTCCATATAAATAAATTTAAATTAGACCTGTTAGACCTTAAAGAGACATAAATTTAATGAATTTATAATAATATTACAATAATAGTCTAGAAAATAGCATGCACTGACACTGAAAATGACTGCAGACTGGGAATAAAATATATTGCTAGCAGTAAGTCTCACATGCACACCCAGTGTGGACCAAATTCACAGCTGATTGGACTCATCTCCCTCTGGATCGAGTGTCTGCTAGAAAGTGTCAAATCGAAGTTCATCCTCCACGCGTTCACATCCGCTCACACTCAGTCGATCAGGCGTGTACTTCAGAGGCCTGATGTGACAAATGTGGGCAAGTGAGGAATGCGAGCTGCGTTCCCCGTCTTTGTCACATCGCTGTGTGTCTGTTCAAACTGCTGGCCAGCCGTCTGTCTGCTCTTATGGTGCAGATTTGACGTTTCTGCACTCAGATCCTTCTCAGTCTGTTCCTAAACATCTAGCTTTAGGTGAAGCTTTTGGAGATGAGCTGCTTAAGTGTTTGGATTAGAAGAGAGTTCATATTTAGCTGCTTTGCTGAAATGATTAATCGTATTAATCGCAATTAATTGATTATTGAAATCATCATTAGCTATTTAGTAAATGATTAATCATTAACTGGAATATACAGACTCTAAAATTGCCATTTGCTGAAAGTACAAAACACTCAGAGCAGTAATTAAAGCAAAAATGTACAAAAATATATATGTATGTTTTGCATTTCAGATGAAAATCTTCTTTGTCTGTAAATATGTTCTACACAAAATTCCTCAAATGGTGGTTCAACTTCAGCAAGCAAACAAACAAACAAACAAACAAACAAACAAACAAACAAACAAACAAACAAACAAACAAACAAACAAACAAACAAACAAAAATTTCTATTAAGTACCTTTTGCCATCAAAAAGCATCAAACTCTTGCTTTTAGCTGCAGATGGATCCTTCTCTATAAATGATCAAGCGTACACTAAAGGAACTTTGTGTTATTGAAAATTAGGCTGTCCAATTTCTTTGTTTTCTTATTTATAGAAGGAAGTGAATTATTTTTTTATCTGTATGTTTAATTTATTTCTAATTTTGTGAAAAAAGGCTTTAGTGGTGAAGTGAAGAATCAGCAGAAAGTCCCAAATCTTTGATATGATTAATCGATTAATCGTCAAGATAATCAATAGAATAATCATTAATTTCAGCTCTAATGGACAGATGGGAACATAGAAAACATGAGAACTTCAGTGTTTATATGTCTATCCTGAGTAAAAATTGTCCTGGTTTACAACAGAAGTTCTAAATATCCTCTCTTCTGACGTTTCCAGCGACCCAGTGAGCGATCAAAGTGTTTGGTTATATTGACGCCTGCAGTTTCTTCTGCCAACTCTGATTTAATCTGGTGTGTTATTAGATGTTGTAGGCAGAAATAAATTAGAAAGGAAATGTATTAACAGCAAAGAATTAAAGCTGTCAGAAGCAGTTTCATAAACTGAGTCAGAAGTTTTGTTCAAATCTTTGTGATTGTGGATTCAAAATGGCCTCAAGGCTTGATGCTGCCCCCCTAATCTGCTGTACTGAGGATGTTGTTCTCTCAAGTTACCTTCCAATTCTGCTCTGCATTTAACTGTTGTGGCTTTTGGTCATATTGTTCAATTCAAGAACACACGTTTGACTTTTTATTTTTATTTTGGGCAAAATCACAATGAATTAAAAATATTTTACATAGTATTTATTGGCTAGAACAAAAGGTACTTTATGTTAATAAATTAGGCTCATTCTGTAGGATTTTTGGGCTCATTTGATCAAGATTTTTATATTTATTCTGTAAGTTTAACACTTGAGGACTGCATAATTCAATTTCAATTGTGTAAAACTATCGTTAAACTCAACAAAACATACATTTATTCTGTGTCCACTATAAGTGAATGTCTGAATAACAAAAAGACAAAGTATTTTTCTATGAAGAACCAGAATATTTTGCTTTCTCCTGCAAATTTTGCATATATGTAACTTTTACTCAAAAGCAAACTTTGCTTTTATTTGATGGGTGTATTGAGCCACTTTAAAAAAATGGCTAAATACAGAAAGAGTTTTTAAAGAAAGGTTGACCTAAATGCTTTTTTTACTACTCAGAACTGAACAAATCTTTCTTATTTTTTTTCTTCAACCAATACAAAAAACATCTGAAAACTGGACACTTTTCTTTCAAAGAGGTAAACCTGACAAATCTTTTTAAGTTTTGGATTTACAATAACTTACATGCATTCCAACCATAAAAATTAGACTAATTCATTTGCTTAATTAAGGTAATGTAGCTTAGTTTGTTGTTGAAAAGAAAGAAAGACACTTTTGTTCAGGCCCATAATTTTGATCCATGTGGCAAAACGTTTGGACACTTCTTCCATCCAAGGCCTCCCTTCCACCAACATGATATTTTCTTTGTTGAATAACCTTTGTGTGTGTGTGTGTGTGTGTGTGTTTTGTAGCAGGCTGCTTAGGATGAGGAAGAAGATGCAGTAAATCTTCATTCGCAGCCGCTGCCTAACCGTCTCTGCCTCTTTTTCTTGAGATTAGACTAGGTTAGGAAAGCACGTGCATGCGGCGTGTGTGCGTTTGTATGTGTGTGTAGTTAACTTTTCTCATGTGTCAGTTTGTGTTTGTGTGTGCCATATGTGTGCTCAAGTGTGTGAGAAAAAAAAAAAAACACTTTTAAGCTTCCTGCGTGTGTGTATGTGAGAATAATAATCCCCTTTTGTGTGTTTGTGATAACTGTGTGTGTTTGTTTGCGGTATCTGTGTATTTTTAAACGTATGCATATGAGTGTGTGTATTTGTAAGAAAGCTGCACCCATCTCAATGACAAATTTTGAGGAGAGAAATCCCTGGTATCATATTTACCCTGAGTGTGTGTAAATGTGTGTGGTCTTAACACAGTGTGCGATAAGACGCTCCATCGTATGCATGTGTGTTTGGGTAAGCACGCATGTTTGCATTTGATAAACACTCCCACTGACTCTCCAACTCAGTGGGAGTCTGAGTTGGAAAATCCTTGTGCTCCAACACTGAAATCCAGGTTTATTATTATGAGAATGCGAAAGAAACATAAAAATGGAATAATCAGATGAGGTAGAGGAGAAGGAAGAGGTGCAGGGAACAACCAACACCTGGTGGAATCGGAGAGTTTCTTGTCACTCAGCCATGTGTAATATATGGATATTTAGATTTTACACCAAAACACAACCACTTTCAATCACAAAGGAAATTTAAACCTACTTCATATCATCCATGTTTCTTCAAAGAGTTGCTGTAGATGTTGAAGCAGCAGTCTGTATTACAGCGTAACTGAAGATGTCTCTGACTGAGGCGTAGCGCATGTAGCCTATAATATTTTATAGTGTCGCATTTACATTCTGGATTATTTACAGATTAGCAGGTTCATCTCTAAATTTCCAGCCTCTCCCAGTGGCCATATTGTGGAATATGTACATATGCAGAGTTTTTACAAAGGAGGAAAACACTGTTGAATTTGTGCAACTATGCAAGGTGTCAACCTGGGTTTTAATATGATTTTCATTTCATTTATAGAGAATTTTAAACGAGTGACTCAGTCTCTCACAGGATGACACCTCTGGGTCAAAGGTTCAGAGAGTTTTGCTATTATGAAAAAAATGGACATGTGGGCTAAAAATAAATATTTTAAAATTCCAAATCAGCAAATGTTTGGTGTATAAGCACCTGAAAGCATGAATTTGGTAATTAATACAGGGAACAATAAAATGGTAAAAAGGTAATGAGGATCAATTTTTTAATTTTTTTTATTGCATCTAAATTTCCCGTTCCACCATACCAAAATATCATATCAAATATCCTAAAACTTTTGGTTTTGTTGCATCACTTCATGATTATTATTAACCTCATGAATCTCCAGACGACCCATCCATCCCCTCAATTCATTTGTTTAATAAAGCTTATCATCCTCTCATTGTGTTGTCATCAATCTGTGTGTCAAAAATAGAGAGAAAAACTACAATCTGCTGGTTGTATAAATCATCTGATTCTGTAAACAAAATAACAGAATTCTCTACTTATTTAACTAAAAAATTAAATACCTTTGAAAATGATCCTGTTCATCATTCAAACACATTTCTCCTCTGTCTCTTTTTTGAGGCCCATTTGGAGGATGAGGTTGAGGTTTGACACACTCCTGCGGGGAGAAGCCGAGTGGAGGGTGTGTGACAGGCGAGGCAGAGCTTGTAGAATAAAGAGCATGGTGACAGTTTCTGACAGAGATCTGACAGCTGCTGCAGGTTCACATCAGCCATCTGCAGCAAAGCACTTCTGCCGAGTCTGCACACCTCGCATCACATCAAGTCAGCTTTTTACCCACAGATCCCAAAAGTTCAGGACGGGTCCCTCCGCATGTGTGTGTACCTGCATTTATGAATGTGTGTGTGTGTGTGTGTGTAGGAGTGAGGGAACCAGAGGGAGCTTCTATATGCACATTTGCAAAGTGATAGTACAAGAGCTGCAGAGTGTGTGTGTACCCCGGAGAATTAGAGATGGAGAGGTTGTGTCTGTCTGTTTGAGATGCTACTTTATACACTCTTTAGTGTGTGTGTGTGTGTGTGTGTGTCTGCAAGAGATACAGAAAGGAATCAACTCGTGAGGCATTACTTTTCTTTTGTGCATGCATGCATGCGTGTGTGTGTGTGTGTGTGTTAGCTGTCGACCAGGATTTACCCTCACTGAGACTTAATCTGAGTGTCGGCAGGATTCTCTAAAGGTTAGACAGAAACAGAGGAGTGTGTAGTAAACGTTGGTACTGACCTCATTTCCAAACCTCAGCCCTTCCTCAGGTCTGTAATATTGAATTTTTATGGAGTGTTTGTGTCTCTGTGTGTCTCAGGGAAATAGGAAGAAAAAAATCAAAAGAAAATACTTTCTTCTTTGTTCTAGTGAAGTTGATAAAATTTTGTTCTGTTCTCATTTTATAGAAAAGAAAGAGGTTAAAATACATTATTACAAAAAGATTGAACAGTCATTTAACTCTTTTGAAACTAGAATCAGATGTTAATATTTTAAGTCAGAACAAATAATAAGTAAAGATAAGACTCAAGATTTCTTTCCAAACAGTCCAAAAGCAGAATAATGCACAGTTTAAATAACTGGATTGTTTATTAATTGTAATAATTTAAATTCAAGCTTTTCAAGTAATTCTAAAATTTTCCACATATATATAATTTGGGTGGGGCATTAAAATTCACTTATCACAGCTAAGGAATGGCAAATAATTGGCTCTTAATGTTGCATTCCAACAATTTCTTCGGGCAAAACAATGCAGACAAACAAAAAAAAACTGAATGCACAGAAGAAAAAAAAAATTATAGATTTTCTCTAATCTCATAGTGATTAAAATTATACAGACAAACTAAACAAAATCACTGCTGTTTTCTTTCATTGTTATGACAAAAAATATTTCTCCACATGAAAATTTAAACTTTTCTGACCTCTAATAGTGTTTTTTTTATATATTAATATGGATGTTGTTGTTCTTGTTTAAATCAGTTGAGATTGAGGTGAACTGAACCTAAATCTCTACTGATTGGGGTTCCAATATTTTCTTTATTGTAATCCAAAGAATAAAAATTAAACTATCATCAACATGAAACTTTAGATTTAGATCTGAAAATAAAGTGTCCTGTTCTGTCTCTTTGGTTTTGTTCAATAAAACAACTTGATTACAGAGAAATTTGGGGAGTTTTCTTTTAATTATTACAACAAATTGTGAGTATTGTTGTCTTAAGTACAGAAACATTTCCTTCAAAGCCTCTCGTGAGGCTGGAGAAGATCAGATGTTTGGTGTCACCATCATTCATCAACAGCATCCACCACTGCAGAGAGATTACAGACAGAAAACTGAGCTCAACATCCTGATAGCAGTAATGAAAAGGAGGTTAAAAATCCTCCATGTCAGCCTGATGAAGATCTAGCGTTAAACATGTGAGCGAGGTTGGAGACATGTCATAAAACACAGAAGAGATGGTCACATGTTGAACCTTGAATTACACTTTTTTGAAAATGAAAGGCAGAAATAGACGTGTGTCACGTTTGGCTGCAGAACCTCTGCATGTTGTGTTTTGTTAAAGTTTTACAGCTTCATAAAACGATGCATTATCAGCAACACCAAACAAACCGATATGACACTTTCTGTGTCCTGTTGCCATTAAGCAGCAGTGAGGAAACAGGCTAAAGACTTCAATGAGCAACTTAACACATCTAGTTTCTTCAGGAGCAATGATTCCTCCATATTGTTTTCTGAAGCTTTCTGACTCAGTCAGTTGTTCTGACTGACACTGTTGTGAAGACAGTTAAACTTGAAATTTTATTACTTTCATAGTTCTCCTCTTCCTGGTCTCAAACACACCCTGAATCTGGGTGGAACCAGCAGCTGCTGAAGGACGAAGCTCATTGGCTGCAGACTGTCTGCCCTGACATGTGATTGG
>CAEFZX010017757.1:0-35664 GCA_903066825.1 Alfaro cultratus
GTGATATCAAAGAAGGGGTCCTATGTTAACATGTAACTCTGTCTGTTAAGATGTTTTTGATTGAAATAGCTTTTGATTTTAGTACAAGTGATCACTTAATGCTGCACATTCAAAGAATGACTGTTTGCAGTTCTTTATAATCCATAAATGTGTAGAAAATCTGCTGTGCATAATAATTTGGAACACGGTGTATTTGCAATAAATAAAACCAACTCTGTGAGACTTATTAATGTGGGTTTGCAGAAATTCACCAGGAATGATCCCACATCAAGGCTATGATTCCTGGTGAGGTCTCCAGCAGGTGATCTGAGCCTAAAGTGTGGGCTATAGCTTTAAACAATACTGGAAAAATCCAGTGTACAATTTATATGTTTCAGATTTTATACAAATTTACTCAATTTCAGAAAACCCAATGGTTCTTCATACCTTAATGGGACATATTTGGCCTTTTAAGAGGAGCACACTGAGTAATAGCTAATATATTCACATCGTAATGCTGTGATCTTGAATGTGCTAACAAACCATCCAGAAGGTTTCAGAGAAAATTTACTTGGATAACTGACACTTGTTTGCTCAGGAGCTAATCATTAAATTGCAAAATTTACCATGTCATTCCAGGCCAAGTGAGGATTTTTATGGTGAACAACTGGCCAAAAATACCATACAGGAGGATAAAACATAAACGACAAAATTAGAAGAAGCATTAGTCAGTCCATCCATTGGTCATGAAACAATTCACCTTTGACAACAAGAAAAATCCATCAAGACTGATTCTTGTCCTGACTGTCTTATGAATCTGCTTCTGTAGGTAAAAGTTTATATGAAATCCAGCTTAAATGTCCCTTTTGTCAAATCATCAGAACGAGTCAGCCTGACCTCCTCATGTGAACATAAACTCAAATTTAAAAGTACGTTAGTTTAAAATGACTCCTGATGGTGAAGACATATTGGACCGACAGCATGGCTTAACTCACTTCTCCTCATGTGGTATGAGTAAGCCAAACTTCCTGTTCGTATATATATGTGTGTGTATGCGCGTGTGTGTGTGTGTGTGTGCTTAACTTCACCCCACAGCCACAGTCGTCCCAACAAGCCATATGGTCGCATCCTAATCTGAGCCTTTTCCTGCTGACAGCACTGAGATTGACTTCTGTAATTAGATCTGATAATCTTCTCTTGGTTGCACTGAGAGAAAACAAACTGAGACGAAGCTAAATTCAGGCTCAGGAGCATTTTTGAATCACCGATGGGGAAAAATAAGGACACATTAAAATTCAGCAATTTTTTTTATCAGGCCAGAGAAGTCCTTTGTTTCAGCATCACCTTTTTAAGGCTTCACTCAAAAGAGGATATTGATGGATGGAGGTTCTTTGTGGAGGCTTGAGAGCGCTCACTCTGATTTAATATTCTAATCCCTGACTGCTCTGAAGCTGTAAACCTTTCCTCTCACGTGCCATGACCGTGGTGTGATCTCTGTTTGCCCTCCGGCCATTTCTTCATTGTATCTCCACTTGGATTGTTCCTTGGTGGTTACCACCTCTGCAGTGGTTACAAGATTTTAGCTTTAGTCTTGATGCCTCTTACGTCTAATCTGGTTTTCTTTCCCTCTTTCTATACTTCCTGATGTCTTAATCTGACCTGAATTCAGCTTTTTCTTTTATGCAACAGAATAAAAAGTTATTGGAAATGTCCTCCTTTGGGACATTTCCTGACTGACATTGTGCAACAACAGGCTACGAGAACGGAAGTGCTACTCAATGCTACATAAGACAAAAGGAAACTGTATAAAAAGAGCTGAAACTTTAAGAATGGGATGACGAAGCATTCTAGTTTAAAATCTCTGGCACACCTTGAAGCTTTTTGGTATTCAACCTTTATTGGACAACAAAATGGATTCGGACTGAGGAAATTAATGGTTTAAGACTGAATCTTAAATAAGAGACTCCTTATTTATTGATTTGGAACATTGCATTACCTTTGCAAAACAGTGCCTCACTTTTACCAGTGCTCTGTCAGCTGTGGCTACAATGTCGTTTAAAGTATTCCATATTTGTGTTCATAAGATATCCTGATTAAAGGATTCCTCAAACATTCATGAAAGAATCGAGGCAACACTCCAGGTGTGTGTTTGATGAGGATGTAACATGATGTAAAGATCAAAAAAGTCAATTTTGCATAATAACGACCCTTTAACTAACCATAATAATAGTAAAGAAATCCCATGAATAACATACATTATGAGTATTAAATTGAAAATGAGTGCCAAAAGTACACAGAATCAGAAAAAAAAACCCTTTAGAAGTCTTAGAGAAAGTCCAAAGAATCAATGATCAAAAGTAGTTTACAAAACAAAAAATATCCGGCAGGATTTTCTGCACTGAGTCGTCCTTCCTGGATCCCCGTCCCATCCCCCTCTTCTCTCCTTCATTTCCTCCAGAAGGCGAGTGCCTCTCTAATTACTCTATTCTTGTAAAATCTTCACCCACAGCTTCTCTGAGGGAGGTCTGTTGTCCCTGGATGGAGAGGCTTCAGGGGCCTCTGTGTGTCCCCCTGCCAAAGATTGATCAGATAGTCCCCCTCCCACACACACACACACACACACACACACACACACACACACACACACACACACACACACACACACACACACACACACGCACACCCGCGCAGACTGCTTGGCAGAGGATGTGTATTCAGGGCAGGTGTGCAAGGAAAAGAGGAAATGGAGGGGTGAATGGCTTTAGAAATGAGAGGAGAAAGGTGGTGGGGTAAAAGCAGAGCTTATCTCCCTCGCCGGCCTCCTTCTCTTTGCCCCTCGGGGGCGGATAAGGCCGCTGATTGTGATGTTCGATCTGTGTGTGAGTTCAGGGCCATGATATGTTGCTGTCCGTGTCAAAAGTCACTTCATTCCAGCAGGGCTTCCCCCCAGCCGTCCCCAGTGTCCTTCTAGGAGTTTATTTTTTATTTTTTTCATGTGCGGTGGTGCGTGTGTATTTTCATTGTCGGGAGCAAGGTCTTTGCTTCTGTTCTGTGTTTGAGAGATAACAACTCATGAGCGATATAAACCCATAGCAACACAATCCCAAACAACAAACCACGACAAAAGTGAGAAAAGAGAAACTTTCCTCCTCAGATTTCAGAGTCGGCTCCAGCAGGAGCCGACCCTCGGAGGTCTGTGGGCTCTGCTGCTCCTCTTTATCGTGTTTTCGTGCTGTCTGAGCGTCCCTCTTCCAATCTCTGGGGTTTTGCCCAGAAAGACATCTCTGATTCTCTAATACAATCAGCGGAACCACAGCTGCACCACCATGTTGGATAATTACATCATGGAGTCAGTGATAAAGTCTGGAGTGGGCTGCTGCATCTTTCTGGGAAGACAGGACTTTTTTTGTGGCCTTTTAGTTCGCCCCCCCCCCCCCTTGTTAAAGTTTAGCGGAAAAGTCATTAATGAATTTCCAGTCAACAAAAGCCTGAATCAGCCTTACAGAGAAGAGGGCTTGTTGTATGCAGATGTGAAGAAAAACTATATTAAAACGAATATGATCAATCCAAGTCGGTTTCTGTGCAAAGATTAAATACATCAAATTCATATATTGCATGCAGCAGCCTATAATCCTTTTAGTTTAAATTGGAGTTCAAGTAGAAGTGAAGCATAAGTTATTTCCGAGAATAACCTGAAATTCATCTTTAATTTAACTGAAATGACTTTTCAGGGAAATAAGCTTAGCATAAAATAATGTCAGTCATACATTTTTGGTTAGTATTTTAAATTTGAAACCAGATTATCCTCTGATAAAAAAAGCAGTAAAGTAACCTCTTAGCTTAGCGCAGGAAACGTATAACATCCGTGTTGTCACTTTGGATATTCTTGCAGTTTTCCGAACTGTTCACATTTGGTCTCAACCTGTCGAAGTTTCTATTTTCTACCGAGTATCTTAAATGAGGCCCATGTAAGATTTGCGGTTTTTGGATTTAAGACCTTTTCACTGCATATGTAACCGTTTGTTCTCAGGCAGCCTAACAGTCTCAATGGGAAATCCCAAAGCAGCGTTGTCTGTGGCTAACAGCTAGCCTTTACTGTATTCTAACTTGGTTATTATCTATACAATTTCTCTCATTCATCACGATTTATTTATCTGGATAGATAAATGACTAGAAGTCTTCAGTATTCACATCAGGGTAACTTTATATATATATGTGTGTATGCATGTTAGTTCACCCTAAGAACACGCTACAGTAACACATCTAAACTGGTTTTGCAGTCAGGAAGGATGAAAGTTTTTCCTTTTTTTCAGGGGTGAACTGGAAATGAAAAAAGTCAGAGCTGTGCTGCTTGCTAATACACTCATAAATGCTAATATAATCTCTGTTAACATATTTTACTGTACTGGTTTTAACTCTGGTTTCAATTATTCATTCGAAGCAACACAATCATCTTGTCTCCAGAAATCTTTTCAAGCACTTTTGAAAAAGGTAAGCAACTTTTTTTTTTTTAACAATGAAGCCTTTGCCCTGTACTTCATAAATATTGTAGTTGCACTTTTTAGTCATAGTTGTTATCATCCTTGGCGTAGATGTTTTGTATGCTTTCTTTCTTTAATTTTTCTCTGTTAAACACTGTAAAGCATTACTGTAGAAAAGGTCCTAGAACAAAAAGAACTAAACAAATAAGAGTATGTTGTGATGCCTCATGAGACCTGATCCAAATTCTGAATCTATATTGTAAAAGATGGCTGCAATCGATTTTGACAAACATTCATTCTTATTTTCTTTTGCACGTTTTTCTTCTTTTATGAAACGCCTGTTTTTATTTTCTTACCAATCAGGTTATTCATTTTATTTAACTATATCCAACCAGATATTCAGTCACTGCTTCCAAAATGCAAAACATACTACAATGCATGAAATACTACACTTATAATAATAACAATAGAAACCTCTCTCTGACCCTAAAACTCCCAACTAGTTACTTTTGTTGAAGGTGATATCTGACACTGGCTGGTGTGATTCTTTTTATGCATTATTTTTAAGAGCAGCTGGAGCCGAACATGAAGGATCAAATCAGCAGATGTATTGATTTGGTCAGTGGAGACAGGGATCTGCTTTCTCTCTAATCATTGAGAAATGAGAAGCTCTTTGGACTGCGGCGTTCGTGCCGGTGAAAAAGGGGCAATCGAACGGGGCCTCGGCCTCATCTGAAATTCATCTTTAATCTTTATGAATTATGAATCGAATTCTGTGGTTGAAAAAGAAACGGCATTTACATAAACCCCCATGACCGGCGCTTCATGTTTTATGTGTGCTCTGGTTCGGCACTACATTTTTTTTTTTTTTTACAGCAAATTATTTCTCACTCACATTTCTCTCCTTGTGCTCGACGAATCAGTGCAAAGTGTTGCCACCTGAGGTCCGCGTCGGCGCACGTCTTTGTGCGCAAGAAGAATAAACGTACAAATACACGATGATATGTGCGTTTAGAGATGCTGTGTGTGAGAGCATGTGTGATTTCCATTAGAATTGCTCATCCCTGTTGAATCATGCAAGTCAGCAGGAGGAAGTGAAGCCTTCTCCCTCTGGGCAGTATTATGGCAGCATGAGTAAAGGTATTTTCAGACACAAAAAGCAGTGCTTTAAATTTCAAATGGGATTTTGGAGGAGGGTTGAAAAGAAGAGGCAAATCTGTGAAGGGATTCACGCCACTTTTTACCCCTCCTCCTCCTCCTCCTCCTCCTCTTCTTCATCCATTTTTTTCTTCATCTCTTTCTTTCTCTCTCTCTCTCTTGTCAACCTTTTCAAAAAGCATCTATATTCTCACACCAGGCTGTAGGGGCATCTTGTCATGTTGCTATGCTACCTGAATGTCAAGCAGAATGTCAGAGTGATGGCAGAGTGCGAATATACAAAAACAAAATGGAGTTTCCTCCGATTGGAAAGCAAGAAAAGGGGAAACCGCACGAGGAAATAAACGGCATGAAAGTGTTTTCACAATAAAATCAATGTAATTCGAGTGTATTCTCAGAAAAAGTCGTTAGCACACCCCAACGGAATATCTTTGATGAATATTTCTATTGAGCAGAAACTTGGATTCCTCCACTTCGCATTCATTCTCCAGGTACTCTACCTTTAACTGGCCATGACCTCTGACCTAATCATATAGACATGTGGACTAAATAAGGTGCAACTAGTCAAATACAGGCTCTAAATTATTTAAGTCTAACTTTAAACACACAGAAACACACAATGGGTTCTACCTTTGTCATTATTAATTAAACAGAGACGAAGCCCAAATAGAAAACTGAAAATAAATAAAAATAAAAAATTAAGTTCCTTTCATGATCTAACAGTTCAGCTATCTAAACTGTTAGCAGTCAGTTGCTGCAGCCTTTGAGAACATCATGGAAGCTTGTGCTTGCAAAGCTCACCCAAAGGCCCACCACATCCTTTACATCAGAGATCTGGACTTTGACTGGGCCACTGCAGCTCCTTGATTCTTTTGCTTCAGCCTTTCTGTTGAAGATTTGCTGCTGCCTTTAGAATCACAGATCTTTCGATGAATAACTTTGAGCCCAGTTGTTGCTGTTCACACATTTGACTCTAGAATACAAAGGATTTTAATGGGTGAATGAATGACTGCTACCAGCAAGGACAAAAAAAGACTAAAATATTCAAAAATGTTTTGTTTTGTTTTTTCCCAACCTTAATTACTACAAAAATATTCTGCTGTGAAGTTGGTAATTTATCTGAGCTCTGCAATAAAATTAGCTAAACATGCATTATTTTAATGAATCAAACAATGTGGATGTATTTTTGTACAGAAGCAAGCTTTAAATCATCACAGATCCTAAAAAAGACTGTATTTTACATTTTAAGCAGATTTAAACTTGTCAGAGAAAATTTAGCAGTCAAATTTTTTAAAAAGATTTCAGATTCAATTTAATTGGTAAGGACCATGCACATTAATTAACATTTCTGTAAATGTGCCAGAAGCGCAATTTATCCAGCTAAAAACAAAGGTTAAAATGACCTAACTTCACAAATTTTATCAGCAAGTACAAAAAATACAGTCAGTGCCAACAATAAACACAAAACAAAGAAACTACAACACAGTTATAAAAAATCTAAGAAGTAATTAAGACAAAAATAAAGTGTCCATCACCATTTTAAAACGTCTTTGTGGAGCGCGCAAAATCACTTTGAGGCCGGCAAACGGCCTTCGGGTCGCTCATTGATTTAAAGGTAAGGAAAGTTAGCTCATCACTTCGACATTTTCATAACCATGGCTGATGGCGTCTTGGATTAAATGTTCCACCCTTTGTCCTACAAACCTGAGAGAGCTGAATTGGATCATCCTGATGTGCTACTCTGCAGGCGTGTGACAAAATCCCCACGGTAAAGAGCACAAAACTGCAAAATGGATTGATGGCACCATTTTTCACACCACTTCTTCCTGGAGTTACATAAGCTCGCAGAGCGCTCCTCAGCTTGATCGGCTCCAGCAGCTGCGTTAAATTGGACAGAAAGAGGAATGGATTGAAAACTGATTCGGTCGTGTCTGGAACGTCTTCCTCTCATCCCAGACTAATTATCAACTCCTTTCTCACTTCATGGACAAAATTAGAAATTTGTTTTTCGATCTTGTCTCAGCCGTCGCAGGTTTCTTCTTTTTTTTTTTTTTTTGTTTCTAAGGGATTGGCCTGCATTTCTCTGTAGCATCAAGGATCTCAATCTCATTTTCTGCTCTGAATTACTATCTAATGAATATAAGGTTTTGGATTTGGAGACAGGCAGACTAGCTAATGGGTTTGTTAGTTTGTCGAGTAGCATGCCACACTCATTATTGCTTTCAGTGCTGTGATTAACTTGATTTGCAGGGCGAATCCATCCGAGAGAAGATGATGCGCTCACGTATATAAATGCACGCATGTCTGTAATGCAATTATCTGATTTAATAAGTTATTAATACAGTTTGTGGCTCAGTTGGAAATAGAAAAGTGGACGGCTGAAAACTCTAAGGCGGCTGATGATCATGTTGTGATTGATTTAATTTTATTTGGTTGGGGAACATGATGTTACAACAAAGACTAACAAGATAGGAAAGTCACTCAGGGGCATCACTGATGGGGAAAAAAGGGTCACGAGATTTCCTCACTTCTACACAGTTTCTCATGATTTATTTAAAGATTATCTTTGCAGAATCTCTTTTACCAGACGGCTAATATAAGAAGAGAGGAATCATCAGGGAGAAAAGATTTCAGTTTCACATGGTGTTATTGTAACCCAGATAGTGATATTGTCCAAGAAAACTTTTTTTAAGTCTTAATAGAGAGAATGTGTCATAAAAGAAGCTCTTGAGAACTCTATGAAACATTCAGCTTTACAATTGGAACCTGATATTTACACTAAATTAAGAGACACAGACACGTTTTTTGTATGTATTTGTATTGGATGTATTTTAAGGCCACACCTGGAACTCTCTGCTTTCTGGTTTAACATGATGGGAAAGTCAAAAGAAATCCGCCAAGATATCAGGAAGAGAACTGTGCAGCTGCACCAGTCCGTTTCATCCTTGAGAGCAATTTCATTTGCTGCGTTCATGTGTTCAAACAATTTTGTCCGAGTATGGACATGATGGGAATGTCCAACCATCACACCTGTCAGGAAGGAGACGGGCACTAGCAGAGATGAACAGGTTCAGGTCCAAAATGTGCAGATTGACCCCAGAGGACGCTGCTAAAGTTGGTGAGACAGAGTCTTTATCCACAGTGAGGGAGAAGCTTTTACTTTAATAACAGAAATATAAGAAGCCAGACTGCAGTTTGCAAATCCAAACAGAGACAAAGATCTTCATCTTTGGAGACATGTCCAGTGGTCTGATGGAACTAAAATGGAACATATTGGACTTACTGACTATTGTTACATTTGGAGGAAAAAAGGATGATGCCTGTACCGTCCTAACTGTGAAGCATGGTTGTGGCAGCATCATGATGTGGGGCTATTTTGCTGCAGTACAAATTTTATGATTCCATCATAAAACAGATGGAATCATGAGAAAAGAACATTATGTGGGGAAATATTGAAGCAACAACAGCTAAAGACATCAGCCAGGAAGTAAAAGCAGATTGATCTTCCAGATGGACAGCAACCCTCAGCACACAGCCAAAGTGGTTTTTAAAGTGGCTTGAGGAGAACAAAGTCAGTGTTTTGTTGTGGCCATCAGTTCCATAGAGAAGTTGTGGATATCTAAAAAGGTGTGTGTCGGAGTGAGGCAGCCTACAAACTGGACTCAGTTCCACTAGCTATGTCAGGAGGAATGGCATAGCTAGAATTCCAGCAAAATATTGTGAGAAACTCCTGGAAGGAAACCGAAAAGGTGAGACTAAGGTCATATGGTTCAAATGGATGCTACAAAATACTGAGGAATAGTATGTAAACATATGAATTAGAGGAAAATTACTAAATAATCTCTAAACAATCTTCTTACCAAGTTTTGTGGCATCAAGCACTATGCTAAAACAAAGTTTGGTCTGATTTAACTTCAGACAGTGAGAAAAAAATGAGTATGTAACTATCTAGTTTCAACCGTATGAGTAAAGTCAGACACTCCAGTTCAGGAAGATGTGACCAAGGTAAAGGAAGAAGGCACAGAGATGATAGCTACAACTCTCAATAACAATCACAAGTGTTCGTACTGGCAGCCTCGGCGTGTCAGTCTTCTGTCGAGATGAAACCAGGACGTGAGGTTTAACTCGTTTCCTTTTTATCTTTTGATAAATGTCTGAGGGAGGTCCCTGAACGTCATCCTAATGGTGTCACCGTGGTGATTATCAAGCGTTCAGGCTTCCTCGTCAAGCTCGAGGCTGTCACTAGAAATGTCAGATGCATCCCGAGTTACAAGTCATTAAGAGAGTTAACTGCAAAGAGGACAGCTGCGGAGAGCTGTCTTTAAGGTTAGCCATCTGGACGAGGAACTGGATGCTGGAGCATTAATGTTTGGATGAGAACAACCTGCAATCACGACCAGATGAGATCAGCCGACTTCAATGACAGGCTTCAGTCAGATTTTAACCTCAGAACGCGCTGTGTGTCTGAAAAGTCTGTTAGAAACTCCAGATCTGTCAAAAATTAGATCAAGATCTGAACTTTTTCTATATTTAATGCAATGTATGCTCTGCAAAACTCAAGAGAAAAACAATGAGTTAGATTATCTGATAAGTACAAAAGCTGCAAGGATTAGGTTGCCAAAATGTGTAACCTTAACCTTTAACCTCTCCATCTGTCTGGACTCCTTCACATCCACTTCCCAGTCTGTTCTTCATCTTCTACTCCTCTTACTGTACCCTCTGACCTCTGCCCATACTCACTGTACCCTCTGACCACTGCCCATACTCACTGTACCCTCTGACCTCTGACCATACTCACTGTACCCTCTGACCACTGCCCATACTCACTGTACCCTCTGACCTCTGACCATACTCACTGTACCCTCTGGCCATACTCACTGTACCCTCTGACCTCTGACCATACTCACTGTACCCTCTGGCCATACTCACTGTACCATCTGACCATACTCACTGTACCCTCTGGCCATACTCACTGTACCCTCTGCCCATACTCGCTGTACCCTCTGGCCATACTCACTGTACCCTCTGGCCATACTCACTGTACCCTCTGACCTCTGCCCATACTCACTGTACCCTCTGGCCATACTCACTGTACCCTCTGACCTCTGGCCATACTCACTGTACCCTCTGACCTCTGCCCATACTCACTGTACCCTGACCATCTCAACACCAGAGTTTGCAGTCATCTTTGGATTTCTCTGTCTTTGGTATTCATTGACACTCTCCCCATTTCAATCCCTTCTGTTTAACATATATGTAAACACTGTTAACTATATATATCGTCTCCCGGAGTTGGTGGTGAAACTCGCCAAACTCAGAATGCCTCTGAACTATCTGATAAACTCAGACACGGCGCAGAGGAGCCTGATGACGAGGTTCTCTTGCTCTCAGTAAATAAAGCCAAGCCGTTCTCTCAATAGTTCATCTGCCATTGTGCAAAGAGACCAGCTCCTAAATGCCAAGACTGCTTCTTGTCTTCTTACTAGGTACATAAAATTGTCCATCATCCTAGTGTAATGCTAGGCTAAAGATAAAATATAGATGCTAACTGTGGCATCATTGCATAATTTTCTTTGGTCTATTCTTACATGGATATTTTACTTGGATGTTTTTACTCTTTTACTTATGGTAGTTTATTAGTTTCATTACTTTTGCTTAATAGGTGAGAGTTACTGGCTTAGTGAGTCTGTTGATAAAAGTGTTTTAACGTTAAGGTTCTTTTTTGTTAAAATCTTATAAGTGGAAGAGATGTTGTTTCTTCATGTGTAGAAGAGCTTTGCTGTTTGAAAACGCCTGTGCTGGACTTGTTCCTTCAGCTGTTGCTATTTTAATGCCCAAGACAACTATTTATGAGCAGTAACTGAGACTAAACTATTTGGCTATTATTTTATTATTTTAATGACATTGCCAATTTGGCTCCCCGAATTGGCAATTCTGATCTACATGACAAGTTGTGCTACAAGTTGTCCTATGCAATTATTCATAGCCAAAACAAACCTGTTGTTTCACAGCATTTACAAGACCTGGACATGTAGAGAGATAAAGCAGCACCACCTCCTGTCGGCCCTTCGTTTCAGCCCCTACGGCCTTAACACCTGCCTCCCAGGAAGTACACAAAGGTCACATGAAGGGCATCATGTGGATATTTTAGGGCACATACAGTTTCTTCCCCACATGAATTTGGTTGTAATTCAGAGAAACGTACTGGGACACAGGGGGAAACGCACAAACGTGCCCTAAAAATGTACATTTAATGAGCAAAGTCTGGAGCTTCTCTTCTCACTTGTCACCTCTCATTAGACAGTCGCATGGCGACTGACCTTGGTCGTCTTTCCTCGGGCCACTCTGCTGAGTTGTGTGTGTGTGTGTGTGCGTGTGCGCGTTAATTCGGGGGAAAGGGCTGCCTCACCCTAATGATGCGGTTGTGAAATCGGGCCTGAGCCCAGCGCCATCTCTCATTACGCCCCTCCAAATTCATTTGCTACGTCGGCTTGGCCTGCTCATGCATGCACAGCACGCCACTTTACCCATGTGGCTTTGCTTGTACCTGCTGTTTGTCTACATTTAGTTCAGAAGTCAAAACATGAGTACAGGCAGGCACTGGGATGCATAAAGGAGAATATTTCTGAAGGAGAAGCAAGGTCACTTAATTGTTTATTATTTATTAAATTTTTTGTTTATTATCTTTATAATTTACAAGTATGTTTAAAAAATAAATCCAATTTGTCTCTTTGACCTGTTTTTTGTGTTCCTTAATCTTCTTAATATCCTCTACCAAACTTCTGAGGCTTGTACAGAAAACCAACTATTATATTGCTTATACTTATACACTACTTTATTAGATAAAATCAGACCAAGTATATAGAAGTTTCTGGTTGTAATATGGTAAAATCTGAGACAGTTCAAGGTGCATGAATACTTTTGCAATGTACTGCAAAAGAGTTCAAACCTCACACATTACAAGCAGGCTATGTCAAAAGTAAACGTATTTTTAAAACTTTGCACTTTGGCACAAAACAGTTTGTTTTCTCTATATCCTCAGGAGTCATTTTTGTGTTGCTTTGCAAAGGAAGTGCACAAGGTTCTTAAAATATGATCAGATTCAAACATATACATTCTCTTGCCCTGAGTCACATTGGTGTCACTTTTATAATTGCTTACTTGTGTTGTCTTCAAACCTTAAGTTTTGATTAGAATGGTTGTGTGGCGTCATTAGTAGTAAGAAAAATGCTTGGAGGAAGAAACATTTCCTACAGTCTCTAAAATCAGTGATACCAGTCATTCTAATGATTTACGTGAGACACATTTATCAAATCAAACCTGTTTCATTTCTTTTCAATTCACAATTATGTGCTACTCTGTGACAAAAAGTCCAAATTAAAAATAAAAGTTTATGGGTGTAACTAGGGAGGCACCGATCCACTTCTTTCACTTCCAATACCGATATCTGAGGTCTAGCCTCGACCGATACCGCTCCAATACCGGAGAACAGAGGTGAATGGGACACGTTTCTTTTCTTAAACACAGACATAAGTGTACTTAATTACAAATTTATTCGATAACTGCACCTGTACAGCACACTTAAATACACCAATAGCTTCATAAACTTGGTCAAATGTGTGAAAACAAAACAACTTTAATTTGTTCAGTCAGCGCAATTAGGAGTAGAACAAAAATAAATAATAAAGAAACTGAAAGTGACAAAAACCATAGGCTGACTACTTTGGTCAAACATGTAAAAATAAACTGCAACAAAACTTCATTCTAGAAAGTGCAATTAGTAATTCTAAATATAAAATAAGTGATAAAGCACAAAATGTAGAAATAGACTTCATAGATTTGCTCTTATGGATTGGGCACCTGCTCACTGATACCTGATCTGGAATCTTTTTCAGTATTGTGACCAATACAGATATTAATAACAGATCAGTGCATCTCTAGTTGTAACATGTCAAAGGTATAAAAGTTCAAGTTTTACAACATTTTAGTTTTGTAGGAACGTCATGATGACATATAACTACTCTACTCCGCTAAAAACAACTGGCCACTCCACCACTGCGGATAAGTTGATGTATAATTCATGTAGCGACTGTTCTGCATATTAATGTTTTGTACAAGACGTCGCGCTCATACATCTTCACACGGCGGAGCTGTGAGCAAACCTGTACTGTGATCTCAACAGAGCCGCTGTCAGCCAACGTCAGCTGACCTCTGCCGTGATTGGATCGCGCCCAACCGGCTCCACCAGTAGACGGCAAAGGTGTAAAAACTGTACGGGGAAGGGGGGTTGTGTCCATGCCTAAATGGGGGATGGGGTTGACTGGCATCCACATAAAGTATCTCCTCTTCTGACCTTGAGAGGCGAAGTGCTCCACCCTGCAGGACGAGCAGAAAGACACCGCCCTGCCCTTTTAAAACCAGCCGCTAAGAATCCTGCTGTAGTTTCCTCTGTGTCAACAATCAGACTTCCTCTTTACAATAAACCCTGAAGAGTCTGACATGTGTAGCAGGATGCAGAGCGTGCTAAGCAAATGTCAAAGGTTTTCCTTCCTCTGCGTGTTATTTGATCTGGTGCATGCATGTGTTAATGTGTGTGTGTGTGTGTGTGTGTTTTTTTTTTCCATCGCAACAAACAGATGGCATCATAATGACATCATTGCACTCTAGGGTTATGTTCTCTGAAACTCAGTGGTGGAGATGGGGGGGAGAAATGAGGAGTGTTTCATCTAAAAAGAGCAGCAAAAATGAACCATTTAGCTGGAGTTTGCCCCACCAAACAACGCCTACTTCCCCGCTCCTCGTCTTGCCTGTTACAAATGTCAGCGCTGCCAGTTAACTGGACTTGAAATGATGTGCTTTGTCTTTCTCAGTCTCTTCTCTGCCATGTTCTCCTTCATTTGTTCAGGTTGCCCCGAGCACCTGAGTTTCTTTCTTTTTTTTTCTATCAGCATCTCTTCTTCCCCTCTTCTTTTTCCTTTTCTTTTTTTTATCTTCCCCCTCTGTTCCCAACCTCTCTCATCTCAACCAAGCAGGGAGAAACCTGTCACCACGCAGCATTAGTATGCTCTTTTCATATCCGTGCCTCTTTTCCTCCCTTTTCTCTCTCTCTCTCTCCTTCCCTCTCCTCTTCCTGCTTGTTCTGTGCAAACATAAAAATAGTTTATGCCTCTGACAAGAAAATGCCTCTAATCCCGAGGTTTGTTGGAGAGCAAACAGACGCAATTGGCCACTTATTATTCTGTGTAGAATTTTCTATGTGGGGTGTTTGTGGTATCCATGGCAACAAAGTAGGGTGCAGATCCCCCCCCAACCCACCCCTGAAGCCCCTCACTCTCCCTCCCGTGTCACCGAGCAGAATTGGAGAAGAGGGGATGAAAAGAGGCGATAAAATAACACACTTACTGAAACACATGGGGCAAGCTATAACCTGTTAGTTCAGTAACTGTGTGTGTTTCAGCACGTGCGTGTGTGTGTGTGTCACTCTTTGTCAAGTGTATAATAGTATCTGCACGCCTGCATATAGCTGTTAGCTTTCACACAATCAGATTTCTTTGATTGAATCCTCGTGCGTAATATGAAAGGAGATTGTGAGAACTGGCTCTATTACTGAAAAAGAAAGACACAGGTGTTCGTTTTTGTCTTAATGCATGCGTCTTCACCTGCCGGTTCAGGTGCAGTGGAGCCCACATGGAGAAAATGTTTGTAATTATAAGCCTTCCACATGTGAGCCGTCTCCTCTCCGGGATGTGCAGACCTTCGCACTCCATCTAACACCGTGGAAATCAATGAAAGCCAGTCGGAGAGGTGTGAAGATTGAGCTGCGGTCAAAATACTTTGCATGCCGACTAGTGATGGGAATTCCTGCACTTTGCCAGGATCCACATCGTTTGCCTCAGCTCGAAAAAAGACGACTGAAGAAAGTTTCTCAGGAGTTCATATCTTATAAGTCTGCTTAATGACTGAATATAAATCCAGATTGGTTGGACTTGGAGGATGACCTGGTAGGCTGAAATGGGCCTAGACCAAAGTGGACTGCTACCTTCTTAAAACAAATCTCAAAAATCTCAGAGAACCTTATCCAAATACTTTTATCGACCTTTAAACCATTATCACATATGCATTTGGTGGGTATTTACACAAAAGTAGGTGGTCATTCATACAAGGATTATAGCTAGAAGGTCACTAATGATCTTTAATTCTGAGTTTGGTTCATTTAAAATGTTTCTGGTCACAATAAATGCCTGATGAGCGGATGTGTGAAACAACGTGAAGATAAAAACTCACTATTTCACACTGAATTAACTTGTCAATCACTTCATCTGCTCCTAATTTAGAATGATTTCAGACCTGATAGTCCAGTAGGCTCGGTTGGATTGGGGATCGAGATTGCAACATTTGTTACATTTTCAGCTAATGAAGTTCGCTTTCACATTACACCAGTGGTGCCCAAAGTGGGTCATCGAGGCCGACACCCTGCATGTTTTAGTTCTCCCCCTGGTGGTAGTAACAACCTTTTCGGCATGTCAAAGTTCTTCTTAGGCCTTTTAATGAGCCGTCATTTGATGCAGATGTGTTAAACCGGGGAGAGAACTAAACCATGCAGGACTGACTTTGGGTACCACTGCTTTACACTGAGTAAAACCAGCCAAACCCATTGAAAAACTTGTTCCCCGTCTCGCCTGTGGTGGCGCTGTACCAAGAAACACCGAAGGAAATGAGAGAAAAACCTCAGAAGAAGACACCGAGCACAACGTCCTTCTTCATGACATGTAAACACAAATGGAGTACTGTCAGATTTAAATGGTTGTAGGGTTTCTCCTACTAGTGCTGGACTCACCCGTTTGTTTCGCTTGTATTTACCCAGAATGCCCTCAGTATATAATCCATTTCCTACTTCTGGACCGGTCTCTCGTCCGGTTGGGTCACATATGCATTTGCACCGTAATTCACTTCCGCTACACCGAAAATGTAGGCTTGGAGGCGAACTAGAGATCACTTTTTTGGCCCTCAGCATTGTTTGATTCCATTCACACCTCCCCAATTGAACCAGACTTTCAAGACATCCAGAAACCAGAACAGAGGGTTTCTGGTTTCTGGTTTTTTGCGTTCGCTCTTGTCGACGCCACCTGTGCAGAGTGTACAAAAGTCATTAATATACTAAAATAGGATTGTCTGAATGGTTCCATCCTTAACAAATGACATCATTTCCCTTTATATTAGTCAGTTGCACTGAGATCCATCATATATCTGGTCTCAGCTCAAGTATTACACATTAAGATCATCAGAACGCCAGGTTCTATCTTTCTTTCTTGTGTAAACAATCATTTACATTTCAATAGATAACGGCCCACTGTAAATGATTAAAATGTGCTGAAAGTCTTCAGGTATTGTTATGTGATGATATCAAACATATGTTTTAGACATATAAAAACTGGATTCTGCTCCCATCATTCATAGAAACAAGCCAGCATTACAAAGACCAAAAACAAAAGCAAGCGGTAGGAATGACAGTTGTGTTGTCTGAGAAGGAATATTTTTTGGATTTTATCTATTTGACTTTTTCTTTGTTAAACTGACCGTTACGTTTCTGTTTCACAATTTGTTCTCATTGCATTTGTTTTTGGCCGTCTTCTCCGAGCATCAAAACAAAATGTAGATTCAAACACATTATGTCAATTCCTTACACACTGACTCTTTTAGGAAGCTTCAGTTTGTATTTTTTTAATAATCTGGATGGATTTCTAAATTGAAATACATTTTATTCTCTCTCATTGTCTCATTTCAGATGCATTCAGACATAATTTCCAAACAATTACACAAATGCCAGTATGTTTACGGCCTGCTGTTTTCAGTTGAATCCATCTTTTCAGCATGCGCTTGATCAATACTTTGACGGCTGTTGAACCCCTATGGAACTCAGAGGTGAAAGGTCATAGAGGTCATAGGGCATTGAGTGCTGAGAGTCAGCATATTGTCCTGCTGATTACCTTTTATTAAAGCCTCCACACATCCATAAAGCTGGATGTGTGGAGGTGATGCTGGACCAACCTTTAGCTTAAAATGAGAGGTAATCATTTTCAGGACAACAGAAGATCAACAGGATCTGAATGTCAAACTTATAAGAAACACAATAAAAACCTCCAACAAATAGCTGACCAGGTTTTCACTAGAGCTCCTCATGGATCATGTTTAGGTTCCTTAAATTTTGTTTTGTATCAGTCAAAGTATCTTTCACTATAACTGCGATTCCACATAGTGGGCAGTTTGCAGTGCCATATTTTAGCATATGCTAACTATTCACTAGATTACAAAGCTGCTTATCTTTTCTTTTTTTTTTTTTGCAAAGTGAAGCAAATGGTCGATAACACCAGCTGCCTCTTTGTTAAAATTATTTTGCAACAGATTAAGTGAAAGTCTAGACTTTGGTTGGGTTGAATATGTTTTGATCTGAACCTGTGGTGTCCAACCTTTTTGCCACAGACTACACAAATTCAGCTTTTAATTAAAAATGATAATGATTAAAAAATGCAAAAATAACTACTTTGTCTTTTCTTTCTTCTCAGCTCAACAATAACTAAATGTAATTTTTTTTTTTTGTGGATTATTAGTGCCTGGTTTGATTTGGACTCCTTTGGGATCTAAAGCAGGGGTTTGACAGAGCAGGGAGCCTTCGGATGTGATGTGCGGCATCAGAACAACTGAGGCCGTGGACTGGAACCTGACTCTTTGGTGGCTTTAGAAGAGATACAGCTGATGATTTTTTTTTTTTAGGATTTTATTATAGCAGATCTTCTGCTGTATTTTGTGAATGATTTAAACACACCGATGAGCACATTTTCTAAGGACAAAAGTGGGGAAACATTTTTATTCATGTAAAAAACTTTGAATCAAAATTCTTCCCACATGCAGATCTGCAGGCTACAATTGACTGTTTAAATTAAATCATTTAAATGCAGAGATTTAAATGATTTAATTTGGAATATACAAAGTTTAAAAAATATATATATTTTTTTCTTTAAACAATATATATTTTTTTGAATCAGTTCAAGCCAATTTAGTAACTTTTAAAAATGATTTGATCTACAACATCATTTAATTTTCTTGCACAAATCACAAGTTGATGAAAAAGAAATGACTTTGAGTTGGTGAAACTTGGTTTGTAAACTGCAGTAGAGAACCAGGGAACTTACTTATCTAACCTTGGACTTGACTTGAGACTTGGTTAGAAGAACTTGAGACTTACTTTGAGCAAAAAAAAAAAAAAGACTGTTTTACATCTTCATATTCATATTCCAGTTCCCTGTTTCAGGATCACTTCAGACATCCACTTTGGACTTCTTGGATTATTTTCCATCTGTCCTAACAATCCTTACTTCCCACAGACTGACACACTGTGGGGTCAAAGCATGAGACAAACTAAAGGAATGTATACTCTCATGTTCTCACTAATACATCCTTCATCGGTTCCTCCACACTTTCATTGCAGCACAGAACACAGGATGTGTTCCAATTACAGCGAGAGAACGCAAAGGAAACGATGCAAATGCAATCTGACCCACCTGCAAACGTGACATCTGCAGACCCCATACCTGTAATTTCACCCCAGTTTAAACCACCCACTGATTAAAGCGATGAAGTATCCTGCTACACAGAAGAGGAATCAATAAATGAAATAGACTCCACTTTAAGCTTTCTTTGTGGCTGGCACCACAACCAGCTGCCCATGCTAATGGGCCCGGACATGTGATGTCTTGGGGACAAAGAGGCTTTAAAGGGGACTAATATGTGTACTGCTGTGGCACATTATCTCCTCAGTCCAGTTCGAGTCCAACAGCACACGACACGAAGAGGGATGATTTTTTTTCTGAAGCTCATTCTTGGTTCGGACCGTATTTCCTTCAGAACCGTGCTTGCCATCAGGCTCCCAGTGGGGTGCTGCCAGCTCTCAACCAAGACTACCGCTTCTGTTGATGTGGCCATTACTTTTATTTGTTTTTCCTGGTTTTTACTGTTGTGTTATTCTGCGCACCACAATTCAGTAGTAAAGAGACTCTTTCCTGAAATTGGTTGCCAGCCAGCAGAGCGACTTTATGCCCTACTCATTCAGAGACATAACTGATCATATTTTAGTCTTTTCTTTAATGCCCCAAACCTCAATACAAGGCAAAGAGCTGAATTGAGGGTTATGAGGTTAGGTTGATATTTTAATGTCATGTAGAGTTGAGTGGGAATACACTAATCCCTTTGACGAAGGGAATCCTAAAAACATTGCTTTACATACAGTCATTGAACTCTACTACAAATTTGATGTCTGCCATGTGAAAACAAGGTAAAAATGTTGTCCTTAGTTTGAGACTTGCTGCTGTCACTCTTAGCTCTGAGTGACACCCACACATTTCCTCTAGGTTTGGATAAAACAGTGATACTGGGTCAAAAGTGGTGCAGAATTACACATTTTAAGGCACATAACCTTTTTTCTTTCTGAACCGAAACCAGGATGAAAGTGATCATAATTTTCCAACAGATTGTATTGAATTTAGCATTATGAAAGTCCATTTGCTGAATGCTGTGCTGCTTCATCTTGAATCTAATCTAGCAATTTTCACCTTGTTTGTCCTGTGTTGTAATTTTCTGTTTTGTGGTTTCTTCACAACTCAGAAAATTAGAAATCGGAGAAGCATGATTCATTACTCCAGACAACACGCTTCCATCGAGCTCAAGTCCAGTGGTGGCATGTTTGTTGTTTTGCACCTCAGTATCTGGAGCTTTTCGTTGGACTTGATGTTTCAGGGCTTGGGTGTAACTGCATGGCAATTGAAACCCATTTTTTGAAGCTCTATTCACACAGTCACATGGAGTCTAAGATTTTCATGGCCTTCCACAACATTTGCCTCATTTCCATTTACCATATGAATATGCAATTTGACATTATGAGAATAAATTTGCTTCATGGAAACATTGCAATTTCGAAAAATCTGTCATTTTGTGATAAAATGATTTTGCATCAGGATGAGGCTGTAACAAAATTGGTTTATCTCATAAAACTGAGATGCACATGTTTATTTTGCGTCACACGAGTCACATGATCAATAACCGGATGTTACCACTGGTGCAAACAAGACAGAAGACAACAGGAGGATGATGCCACAGCACGTTTTTAATGAACAAACCTATTCAGGAGTGATTTGATTCTTATTTAATGGAAACACGGCAATTGCAAGATTGTGTTTATTCAAATGGAATATTGCCATTTGTAATGGAAACACAACCACAGATGAGTTGCTGACATTCCCAATCATGTTCACTTTGTAATGATATTGGTAACAGCTTATTGTGAAATATTTGGCAGCAAGAAAATTCCATGACTGGACTAAATGCACATCCAATCTTGTCACCACATTGGAATTCCCAGAGAATGACCACAAATATGGCCATGGAAGTAATTGCAGCACTTTTGGGAATATGGTGTGTCTGGGAATATACTGTGGACGCAGTCCTGAGCTGCATATAGACGGGGGCTGATTGATGATTCAGTATTCTCAGATTAGATTCACCTATTCGTGGCTTTTTCTGTGGAACGTGACTCTAAATTATTTGTGGAGTTTTTTTTCCGTGGAGCACATGTCAAATATTTGAAAGAAAATGCAGCTTTTGAACCTGAAAGACGTTCAAAAGCTGTTCAACGCACTATTCACTGGCATTTGCAAAGCAGCCAATCCAGAAGCGCCGTTCAGTTTTTTTTTTGGTGCTGATTGGCTGATTGGTTTCCCCTTGCAAAGATTGGAAAGAAGGAAGAATGTAGACGCTAGCTTTCCTAACCTAATCGAATACCAGGTGTCCACTGGTAATAATTTATCACATTCTCAGTTAATTTATGGATTTTAGCTGTAAAACTATTTCTAAAATGCTAAAAATGAATCTTCACCGTAATAACATTGAATGTGCATGAATTTGTGTAAATGTTCATATTTGTGTGATGGCATGGCAGTGCTCTTTACAATCAAGCTTTAAAAAGTCTGAATATAACAGGTTGAAGGCCATCACTGATAGGTGAACATCATTGATTTATTTTTTGTTCTTAAAGTTTGTCTTTTAATGTTTAAAGGGTCTTATGTGACTCCGGTGGGAGGTAGACCACTGTTGCTTTCTGTGGTAATGTTCAGGCATTCATTTTGTAAACATTTTTTTTTTTTGCTCAGACAGCTCGGTGCTTTATTCACCGCTGGAACGCATGACCTGCTCATCTGAAATCTGCTGCACATTTCCATCTTTGAAAGAAATATGTAGAGACCTTGTTGCTTAAGCAACCAATATACATTTTGTTTGTTGTTTTCATATGATGTCCTTGAGCCAGTTGTGGCATCTGGTGAAAGTAATTGCTTTTTCTTCCATTTACTAAATAGTTTAATAAATTATAATAGTAAATTTGACCCAAGACTTTGTCACTGTGATGCAACATTGCTAACAACTGAGCCACCATGCAGCTCTTATTTATTTCTAATTGTTAATATTTCCTATTCATTTGGCATTTCAGCTCCCACAGTGGGCTCTCAGGCCCAACCACTTCACTAGTGAGAGTTTATCGCATTGTTTATCATTTATTGTGATTTACCATTGTCATGATAAATCCCAAATGACGATGTTTAAAACCTCCATAAACAGTCTGTGATGTGGTTATTGTTAGTTTTGCTATTTTCCCCAGTGTCCTTTCAATAAAAGTTAAATAAATTTGAACATATGTGTGCAGCTTAGTGATATACGTCACACTTCTTTATGTGAATGGTGTCCTAAAGAAGCATGTGGGGCTCTGATTGCTGTGTCATGCAGTCAGAGCCATGACGTTACCTAAAAAAAAAAGAAAAAAAAGTAGTAAATAGCTAATTTCATCACTTCTGTTGTTTTGATAATAGTACCACAAAATATCGTGATAATGTCTTTTGGCATATGGTGTTTAGCTATCCTGCCCAAAGTGTATCCTTATTTTAGGGTTGTATGGTGATGAGTCTGCAAATGTGATGCTGAGGTCGTAAGATATCATGCTAAGATGTTTATTTTATGGAAAACTTCATATTGTCAACACTTGTGTTATGTACCACTGATGTATGGCTGTATAATTGCTCTGTAAAAATAACAAAAGTATAAGTTCTAAAAACAATATCGTGATAAAAGTTTAGGCCCACATCGCCCAGCCCTGCTTTGATTCTGAATAAGGAAAACATTTTTCTGCTGATCATGCTACTTCTGTTGTCTCTATGATCTCACTCCCATCTTCACGTCGGGGTACGAAACATTTGTTGAGACAAAGTCTCACCTCGCCATTCAGACCCTGAATCCCGCCTGATCTCACCGCCCTCTCTGATCTCCTGGAACATTTGTTACTGGTTGCGTCTGTGCCATGTTCGCCCCCCACCGCCCGCGTTTGGCAGCAGACTGCTTGTGTTTGTGCCACACTCGTAGCGGGGGTGTCGTGTCATATCACGGTGCCACATTCTGCCGCCACAAACTGTACATCTGCTGTTGATCTCAGCTCCACTGCGAAACAGCAAGTCAGGACTGAATGAAGTGAATCGCTACAGTCAGTATTCCTGAGAGTGGTACGTGTAAATACTTTCTACACACACTTTCTCTACCCAACACTTTGAAGGTATAGCTGACATGATCTGTAGGTGTTGGAATGCTTTTTTTGTTTCATTTGTGATCATTTCTTTGTTATTCACCTCGATCTTCTATTGTAGTTTATATTCTCTTCATTTGTTCTTTGTATTTGTTTAGATTTATGTTTCTTTCTGTTTACTGTTTGACAGTTTTTTTTTATTTTTCCCCTGAGAGCTCCAGTACGCAACTTTTATATTAAAAAAAATTGTTTTTACACCTTTATTTAAACTATTACTGTGTTGTTACAGTATTAGACAGATGATATATGATAAAGTTAAGCTCCTCCCAGTGGTATTATTGCCGTCTAAAGAAATGCACCGCTCCCAGTGAGAAACAACCAATCAGAGCCAGTGGGAGGGTCTTATAGCGCTGTCAATCATGCTTGTGTTCCAAGTGCTCAATGGCGTAGAAAGAACTTCTCATCCCATAAAAAACCCCATTAGTAGCCAATTAGCCAGATCGCTGATGGCAGGTTATGTTGTGGTAAACCAGCAGTAGTGTAGCCGAGAGCAACTGGGAGAGTGCGAACAGCGCATACACATGAATGATTGACAATGCTAAGACCCTCCTCCATAGTCTGATTGGTTGGTTTTCTGTAGATGCCAATAGGAGCAGAGGAAGAAAGCAGAGGAGCTAAATTTTTTTCACAGATTATCTGGCTCATACTGTAAGTAATGGGTAAAAAATATATATCCACATATATATACTTTTCAATAAAAGTCACATACTGCAGTTACATACTTACCTTTCACCTTTCCTCTAGTCTGCATCCTGGTCCCCTTCCCAGCTGGTTTTTATTTCTTCATTTGCTTGCAGGTGCTCCCTCACCCAGCTGCATCTACTCACCTGTGATTAGCTCTTCTGGTTCTCATGTCGTTCTCCACTACAAAGCTTCCTTTCTGCATTGTTTTCCACTGGTTCGTCCATCTTTATCCTCGTTTCTCTGGCTGTTCCCCCATTCATCTCTTTGCCAGATGTTTGCTGTTTTGTTTTTCTTTTGTTTTTTTTTCATTAGAGACTTTGCTTTCTGTTCCTCTCTACGTTTGGGTCCTTACCTGAAACCAAACATGACAACAGATGTGACAATAATAAATTATAGAAGTTATTGCTTTCCACATTCTCAACTAATTGTAGATTAATTTTGATGGTTGTTCATCTTAGCGGAGAACATTAGCCTATTAAAGTTTTTTTTTTTTTTTGCTGCTCAGCACAGAAGAAAGCTTTCCTACTAGAATCCTATGTTATGTTTCAGAGCGCGACTGACAAGGAAGAATGCACTTTTGTTGTCTTTCATCCTGTCAGTCACTTTGCTTACTTCTTTATTCTGTTCTGAATTCACAATAATGAAGTATAAAAGACTGGCATTCCCTACATGCAAACTACTGAGGATTTTTTTTTTCTTAGAGCAAAAACTCAACGAAACGGGAGGCTGTGAAAGGACGTCCATCAGCCTGCAGCAAACAGGTTACAGTCTGGAGTTTCTTTGTTTCTTTGCTGCTTTTTTTCTCAGAAAGTATATATAAAAGGATAACTTTTTTTAATGTAAGACTCATGGAAACCATCCCATAATTTCTCTAGTCCCACTTGTCAGGCTTTATTTTGTACCCACTTACAACAAAGAAATATAAAAACTGCAAAATGCTGTATTGTGACATAACATAGCACAAAATGAAATGCTTTCTGGGTGTATATACTGTTTAGCTTCTCGCAGCAGTAGTCAGATTCCAGTCGTCTCATCAAAATGGAGACTGATTCCATATTTCCAGGGTGATTCATATTTCTGCTTCTTGATAGTTTATAAATCACTGAATGTCTTGGCACAACAATACATTAAAGATGTGCTGTTATTGTATTAACCTTCCAGATCCGTCAGGTCTTCTGGTTCTGGTTCTGCTCTGCATCTCTAGAACCAGAACCAAACAAGGAGAATCAGCTTCTACGCACCACAAATCTTCCAGAAAACTGCAAAACTACTGAAACTCTCTGCCTTTATTCTTGACTGAAGCCGCGCCTGTTTAGAGTTGCCTGTGAAGCGTAATCGATTACGAATTCTATTGTTGATTCTATGTTGCACGACTTTGTGTTTTAATATTTAAGCACTTTGAAATGCCTTGTTGCTGAAATTTGCTATACTAATAAAGTTTGATTTGAGTTTTGATTTGACCAGAACTTTTGCTGACCAAAAAAGGCCCGTCTCACATTTCCCCCAAAAAATATCTTGACCAAAACCTTTGGGAAAACACACCACACAGAGGTGTGTTGTCTCATTACATCTGGAGTAAAATTGACTCAAAAAACTTCAAACTGACAGTCAAACACTGGTGAGAGTGTGGTAGCCTGACGGCTGCCTTGTTGCCATAACTAATGTAACCATGAATTCTGCTCTCTGGCAGAAAGTCATGAAAGATAGTGTCCAAGTGGCCTATCCAAAGTTCTGATTTAAATCCAAACGAGTTGTTGTGACATGACCTTAAGCCGTTTGTACTGGAAAACCCCACAACATATGGCTAAATTAAAACAATTCTTCACAGAAGAGTGGGTGAAATGCCTCTACAGCTACATTAAAGACTCTTGCTTGTTATAGCAAACACTTACTGCCAGGTGTTGCCAGCAAACGTGGCATCACTAGTAGGTTTAGTCACATTTTCACATAAGGCCAAGTTAGACTGGATCGTTTTTTGTTTTTTTTTGCCTTGTGATTAAAAAGGCAAAAACTGAAGAAACGTGAATCCATGGATACCTGAGAGTTTTCTGAGGGAATAAAAACAAGTTGTTCTCTGGGAATATTTAAAAAAACTGTTTAGGCCAACTGTTTTCACTAATTATCAAACCGTTTCGGAGCTCAAGAAGGCAACAAAAATGATTGTTGATTCTCTTTTAGGTACTTTTATGATAGTCAAAATGTTTCAAGCTATGACAACAACGATGCCATCTGCCAAAAAGAACTTAAACAGAACTGGACTGGAAATATTATTTCACTCGTGGCGCTGTTATCGTTCTTTTCGTCCCGTGTGTGGTTGAATAAATATTGGCTCACATCAAATATTTGCTCTTTACATGTTTGCTCGGGTGATTTAGAAGGCAGATCAGCTTTCTGTGCTCTTAGTTTTCAATTATCTAGCTGTCGCACGTTTCCCTCAAATCTCTCAATTTGTGCATGTGAGGCTGCACATACATCTGTGAATGATTTAACAGGTGTCTGTGGTTCATTATGGTTATTTTGTTGCTTTTGAAGGGAGCTTACATTTGCTTAGCTACACGTTGAAGCCTTTTGCGCACATATGTTTATGTTTGAATCTGCATTATGAAAGAGACATCTGTCTTTTTGTGTCTATGAAAACATGAGCTCACTACATTTTTGTTTAATTTTTCATGTATGTTTTTAACAGCAGTTGTGACATTCAGATTAGATGCACTGTGATAGATAAGCAAAACTTTAAATGCCTTTCAAAAACGTTCCCGTCATTTTAACTTTTTCACTTTTTATGACACTAAAGCCGCAGTATGTAACTTTTATAAAAAAATTAACTTTTTATATATTTGTTGAAACTGTCACTATGTCATGACGGTATGGTATGAAACAGACAATCTGTGGGAAAAAAAAAATCGAGCTCCTCTGCCTTCTTCCAGTGCTGACTAGAACCAACCAATCAGAACCAGGAGGCGAGTCTTAGCGCTGTCAATCAGCTTCTGTGTGGTGCTGCTCTTCCCCCATCCCATGCCACATTTGCTTTCTGCTAAGCTGCAGCTACTTCCTGACAGCACAGCTTGTAGTGGATGCTAAGCCGAGTTAGCATGGCCACAAATGACTGTGGACAAACAGTTTTCCTGTAGCTGTTTCTCTGCCATTGACACGTTTAGCAGTGAGTTGATTGACAGCGCTAAGATCCTCCTCCAGGCTCTGATTGGTTGTTTTTGGTCGGGAGCTGTGCATTTCTTCAGACAGAACAAAAATGTAAAAAAATATTAATTTTTTTATGAAAGTTACAGTACATACTGCAGCTTAAAGACCACATGTCTTTTTTTATGATGGACCAACACAAGGAACAGCATAATTATCAAGTGAAAGGACAATAATACATGGTTTTCAAAATGCTTCACAATTAAAGTTCAATCAGCATTTGTAAGCTCTTTTAGTAAGACACCTCTAAATAAAGTCCAGTTCTACTATCTCCCTACAAATTGGTGATTAGAGTCTACTTGTGTATATAAAGGAAGCTGTTCTTTGAAGAGAGAACATTAGTACACAAACAGTATGTTTACCACAGAAACCTGCAGACTGGTCAGAGGGAAAGTTGTGAAGTTTTAAAAAGGTTCATGCAGGGGTCCACAACTGAGGTGGGAGATTCTGCTGTTAGCTCAACCAGAGGTGCATCAGTTTGGGTTTGACCCCTGACCAGCTTCACAAAATGACAAAGAATTGAAATGGTTTTAACCCAGGAGTTTTACAGTGTCCCCTATTTTTTCCAGAGCCTAGAGTTTGATGTGTATGTTTTGGCATTTTTTCCAGACATACACAAAACTCATTTGCGTTTTTGTGTGTTATTCTAGGATGTTATCTGTCCCACTTGATGATTTTCAAGGAGGCTGCGGTGCTGCTGGCTGTTTCCCTGTCAGTCCCTCCATTCTCAGCTACAACCTCTATTAACACGTCCATTAATACCACTGCACAGATGGAAGTCATCATCTCACACCCCCCAAGACGTGTTCAGATTCTGATGATAATTCCTTATTCTACTCCCATGTCTCTTCCCAATAGAAGAATGGTGATAAACAATATGTTTTATTGATAGTAATGCTTTCTTGCTGCTGCTGCTTTCTTTCAAGTAATGCCTTTTTCCCCACTTTTTTTTTGTAACGCCCAAATTCTAAGTATTATACACGAACAAAAAAAAAACTATCATGGCACTCTCAACAAAAAGAAATCAGTTTGGCTCTGGAATAAGAAAACAACTTGATTTGTGTTTCATTTGCATGCAGACATTTCTTCCTCTCACACTTTCTACTTAACAGAAAGGAGAGAAGCTGCATTGAATGCCGAGTACTTCTGCGTGTTCATATTAGCGGGCAACATATAGCCGGATACAGTACAGGCGCTCACGCTGATACGTGCCGATGGTGTTACCCCCTCCGCTTGTCATTCACAAACACCGATGTTAACATTCATCTTCGCACATGCCTCGCCTCTCAGATAATCACTCGAATTCACAAACATACGTGAACTCACACATAAACAGATGCAAATTCCTCACAAAGCCACAATAATATCACAAGCCATTCAGAGATGAGAGGAAAACATTTTTCTTTAGATACACGAAGTGCATGTATTTAAATCCCCATTGTTGCTGTGGTTAGATTACAAGATGTTCAAACACACTAAACACACACACACACACACACACACACACCTACACACACACACACACACACACACACACACACACACACACACACACACACACACATTGTGTGATGATTTGTATCCTCCTCTCTGATGCTTATGAATAATACAATAATCTCAGGGGAACTTTTTGCTTCACATAAATAAGAATTTAGATAGAAAATTGCATTATTAATATGTGGCTTCTGCCTGGCATGGTCTGTAAAGCATTCATACAGTGGTGTATGTTTGGAGGAAAGAAGACCTTCAGGGCTCATGAGTTACATTCAGTGCTGGCTAAGAGTCTTATGTTGGCTGGTGTGCTGGCAGACAGCAGCAGGCACACTTGCACTAAAGAGCTAATAGCAGAGTTAATTTTTCAGTTAACCCTTTCGGTAACTTTGAAAATGTTAGGCTCACTTGGCTTCCACCTAAATTAATTGTTCACGATAAATTCAAAACTTCTAACTTACTTGACTGTTTGCTTGATTTCAGTTGAATAAAGTTCGACGTCTGTGTTCAGGTTCCCATTACTGACTTAAGAATCCGTCTAGTCGTTACTGAGACATTCATATTCATGCTCTTATTGTGAAGGAGGTAAAAACTTGATGTTTGCAGTTCCCTGTCCTCTTCTCACGTTTTGTTCCTTTTGTTCTGCCCATAACTTCATTTCTAGCAAGAAACATACAGGAACAAAGTAAAACACGGACAGTAGCAAGAAGGATGCAACCATAGATACAATACCACAGGGCAGCAAGGGTATCAATGTGGTTGAATTTAGAGCTTTAGCATTAGCTTCTGCTAACTACTCTAATATACATGGTGTAGCACATTAGAAGAGCTAATGCTCTTCATTAGTGCTTTAGGGATAGGACAGCTAACTTTTTAGTTAGCAGTGCCCACCATTGCTGGCAGATGTAAAAAGGCATTATGTGTCACTAATGATAATTTGTTAAGTTCTTTACCTTTTTCTAAAGTGAAAGGTGCAAAATATTCAGTCTGTTACCCCATCAGGGCAGAGTAAGTTACTTTTCTGTGTTGTCACAGCAACCTAGATTGTATTGTGTACAGTCTACGAGTGACCGCAAGTTGTCAAATAATTATTTGCTGTAAAAAAAAAATAAAAAAATCACTCAATAGGTCGGCACTCCCTGCCGTTCGAGCCACTCAAGCATTCAGCACGATGAGGGGGGTGGATTAAAAATGAAAGCAGTGGCGGCCTGACTATATCCTGCTACAGCATGAAATGTGTGAAATGCATGTTTTTGGTATCTGTCACTGTGCACTAAAAAAAACAAAAAACTATTAAAAGACATTTTAATATTTTCCTTTTTTGAAAAACCACTACATGATTCATGAAAGGGCAAATATTTCTCTGGAGAGCTGAGCTAACCTCTAGTCTAAGTGTCCTAATCTGTGATATTACCCAGAAGATGAGCAGTGTGAGTAAATAAATTAATGAAAATAAATTTTAAAGCTTCATTTACTGTATCATTTAACATAGAATAAAGCCTCTCTGCATAGAGAAATTCTGACCCATATCTCATTACAGCAAAGTCATTTTATTTGATGCTCATAATGGCTTTAAGTACTCCAAATTATGTGATATAAAAATGCTTAAGTAGAGAGGCTTCTTGTTTTTTTCCAACCATTTTACAATGTATCAATAATTTTTCAGTTAAGTAACGTAAAATCTAAATGAAAATTGCTTGTTGGTTTACCCAGAAATAGATTATGTTTTATTTGACTTTCTTTTCTCATTTTAATATAGAAGGTGTGAAAATTATATCTCTTATGTTTTTACCTGATGAATTAATTTCCTTAAGAGCTTTCCTGCCATCTACGCTCAGCAGCAGTGCTGTTCTAAAGCAGGAACATTTGTCTAAGAAATAGTAATTCACATAATGGAGACCAAAAATATTGTTGCAAATGTTTGCCTTCAGACTCCTCTTTGTGCTTTTGTGTACAACTGAAAAGAAGTGAAGTTACTTTCCATTTAAGCACTTTGATTTTCTTTGTGATTGCAAAAAGGACTGTGACATTTTTCTTTATGTATGATAAAACATGCTGTGAGCTAAGCGTGAAGACAAAACAAGCTGCTTCCTATTGGTCGGGATCTTCAGGAGCGATAATAAGTCACTTGACTGGATATCTTGTAATGCTTGTGTGCAAGAAAACATTACAGTTGATTCTTTGACAGGCACCAGACTTGTGGAATATTTCTTTTGAGAAAATGGAAACTCTTTGTTGAGGATTGTATTTTCTGTTCTGTTGAAGCACAGCCTTTACGCCAGTTTGTGTTTGCAATAATATCAGATCAAAACTGCGCTCGCTGTTTTACGAAAAAACCCCGAAAAAAAAATGTCCTTTTTAAATTTGAATGCAAATTCTAAACTGAGATTTAATAGTAAGCAGGAAAGAAACAAATTGACAAAAAAAAAAAAAAAAAAAACTCAGCATAGGTGTAATTGAAGTTTTAGGTTTTACTTATTGGTGTTCATTCAGATGAGGTCATTTTTTTTCAGTTCGTAGGAAAATGTCTGCTGAATGTGACACAGCTGTTGACGAATAAAAAAGGAGGAAAACATGGGGGATGATGTATTTTCTCCCTTTTTGTATCATAGAATAAGGTTTAAATGTTGAGGAAAAAAGTCCAAATTTTGTTTAATGAAAGCCAAAATGCTGTAAGTATTATTAAGTTAAAGGAATATATGGAATGCTAAAACTGCCCTGATCTCTTTCTCTCTAAAACTCTAAATAAATCTAAAGTATAACTTTTTGCTCATTACACCAGACATGTTAATCATAGGACTTTGCGACAGTGTTGGGTTGGTTCAGTGGTGACGCTATGATATCGACATAACTTTATTCTTGTGATTTCAACTATTTTTCATCTTTTCGACTTTAAACTTGACACGGGTAACCAACGTTACTTTAATAGTGGCTTTAATGGATTTGAATATGAGGAACAATCCCAAACACCTGACATTACAGGCTGCTTGTTGCTGGAGCCCCGTTTAGAAAACATTCTTAAAGCTGCAGTATGTAACTTTTACAACAATATGTTTTTTCTATATTTGATTAAACTGTTTTCATGTTGTGTCAGCATAATTTTAGATAATCCGCTATTATCTAACATTGTAGAAAAAATGCACCATTCCCTGTCAGAAACGACCAATCAGAGCCAGGAGTGGCCTCATGTATGCGCTGCTAAATGTGGTAATGGAGGAGAAATGGTAGCCATGCCAACTATAGCCTTAGCATTCATGACAGGCTCAGCTGATGGAGAGAAGCTGTAGCGTAGCAGAGAACAAGGGGTAGCCTGTGAGCGGCGTGTACATACCAGTGATTGACAGCGCAAAGACCCTCCTCCATGCTGTACTTTCTTCAACAAGACACGGTAGCTTGTACTCTTCAGAGACCTTAAGAATTTTCATTGATAATTTATTATGAAATATTGGTAGGATGGGATTTTCACTGACTGGAAGCAAAGTTTGCCGTATCCTGAAGGAAACAAAAAATAAAAATCACTTCTTACTGTCCAAAAGCAGTTTTTAACCTATTTCTAAAGACTTTGGACAGGTTTAGTTTACGAAGCCCGGAGGACTGAGCAGTTTGTCCAGAAATGTTCCTCCAGTGGTTTTCCACATCTATTTATAACCAAGCACAATACTTAGAACTGCTTGACCTCTGTGTGACATTTTGAGTAGATTTCTGTTAGGTTTGAATTTATTCAGCATCTCAGCTGGAGGTAAATCTGTAAACGCTGAAAAATCCTAAAGTGTATTTCTCTGCTTCCCTTTAATATGGAAATTTACCCCACAAACCGTCATTCTTCTGCCCATTTGGAGTCGCCTACTGTGAGACCAAAAATATTATTACATATCGGTCTGAAATGTTTTCAGCAGGACTATATTCTAATCACTCCTTGCCAAGGACGGCTATCTTTGCCTTTGTGAATGCTTTGGCAGTCAAAGAGGAATCCGCTTTGGTCCTAAAGACCACTTTAAAACCATAAATACCTGAAGAAGTCAATCAGAGGGAGACGCGACTGCTGCTGGATTCACTCTGTTTATTTTTAACAACTTGAAAAGACGTTGTTACCATTACATAATTACCAGTCACATCAACACATCCAGATAATTGATAGCTGGAGAAGCAATCAATAAGTCTGCAGCTGCTTCTTTGTACTTTGCATTAACTCACTCGACTCCACTCCTGCCATGGAGGAGGCATGCGTGGGTCCTCCTGCTGTGTGATGGCTGCAGGGCGTTAATAATCTCTGAGTCCCATCCCACATACAAACAGCTGGGAGCAGCAAACACATCTTCAGTGGACAGGTTTGATGTTTCAGAAGAAGTCTGGATAAGAATCGGGGGCAGGAGCGGATGACTTCCTCAGAGATGGGAGTCTGACCGATGGCGTGCCAGACAGTTGACTGTCTGGCTGAGGAGAGGATATGCCATCAATGCAGTAGAAACCAGAAGTTTACATACATGCAGCTAATAAACAGACACATTCAGATATTTCTGTCTCACTGTCTGAAATTAAGCCAGACTTGTTTTGGGTTGGTTAGAATGACCAAAATTATTTCTATTTGCTAAATGCCAAAAAACTTAACGAGAACTTTTTTTATTTTTTATTTTTACAGATTTTGTTGCGACTTCCTGCAAATTCAAAAGTTGTCTGGTGTTTGGTCAGTCTCACAGATGATTGTCTTTTAAACTCGAAGTTTTGGCCTTCCTTCTGCAAACGTCTCGCTATGGCTTCTGGAGTTCTGGCCCGATCCTCCTGACAGAACACAGTCGGGTTTCCAGCCCGCCTCGCTGAAAAGACAACTTTTCATATCTTTTCACACTTTTATAATTCCAATTTGTGCAATTTTATGGTTACGGTAAATGCAGGTAATGACAGGGGTCCACTTTGCTGACCCAGTTTTCCACTGCAATCCTCAAACAAACTGAGCAACAGATGAAGAAAAGTTATTTTTTTTTAAATGTTGATGTTCTTTATGTACAGCCATTTGTACGGCCTTGGCTGTTGGGGTGCAGTGGGGAGGGGTCACTATAAAGAACACGCTGGAGAAAAGAGACCATCTCCATTTATATGTTTCACATGAGCGCTGCCTCACCTTCGTGACTAACAGTTCCAATCAGCCGTAAAACTTTATCACCTTGCTATGTGTTAAAACTCACCTATAGAGAGATAAATGAAGCCCTCTGCAGAGACACGCATGAAGCATTAAACGATGATGGAGGGAAGAGGGGGAGAAGACCTCACTGATGTTTTTTTTTTTTCCTCTCTTTGCCATATTTTTGTTTTTAATTTTTCGCTTACACAGCCTCCTCTGATTTTGAATACGGATCAATAAAACCAGCGACTGGGAAAACGTCTGAGGATGCAGGACAGTGTTTACAAAAAGTGAAGCTTTATTAGTGATTTACACAAAAACAGTTTCAGTCAAAGAAAACAAAACTAAGAAAGTCTGGTGACAAGCACTGGTAATTAAATGAAATACATTTTCTCAAGCATAAAATATCAAACTGTGGTTTTGACCAGTATTTTTAATCAACTGTTAATTTTATATTGTGTTGGACCTTAGAAACCTGTCTGTTTATAAAACTAAAAAACAAAAGCAGCCTCTTGGCCTGAAATGTTGTGTTGGCTGAGTGTACTGCTGAGCGTTCACTAAACGCAGCGAATGATTTAAAAAAGCCTAATCAGCAAATGAGCAGGCTTCCAAGCATACGTTTATTAAAAGTTCCATCTCTCCAGAGGACCTTCACGTTTTCAGTTCAGGAAAACAGCAGTGATTGAAATTCTGCATTGTAAATGAAAAAAGAAGACTGTTTTTTTAACCTTCAGTGTCTTTCTGTGGTTTTTTTGTGGTTTTTTTTTCAATAAATTAGATTTTACTGGCAGTGGAATATTGCTTTGAGGACCAGAAACTGATAAAGTCTGATATAAATAATACAGACCAGTAACTCTGCTAGGATTTCACCTAATTTAGTTTTTAGCCTTTTAGAAAGCTTGGGAACAAATACTCTATATTCTATCACAGACTGTGTGTGTGTGTATATATATATATATATATATATATATATATATATATATAAACTAAACAAGCCTTCAATGCAGATTTGTTCTTCTCTCCCCGTTTAAGACAACTGACATCTCTGCACACCCCACACATCCTGGACACAAACTGTTTAAACTTTTCAGTTTCTTTCCCTGGACTGTTTCTTTGATAAACATGACAGTCTGAGTACTCTGCTGACCGTCTCATTTCACATCAATCAATCAGTTAGCAGGGGTATTTTTATAAAAATATATATTTTTGCAATTTTAATACAAAACCAGTCAGGCAACAACAAAGAACAGCAACCTAACAACGAAAACATTTACAGAAATAAAAACAACACAAAATAAGGGGGAAAAAAATCATGTTCACAATAGGGAACCTTAATGATCAATGTTGAACGGACCGCATATTTTTCCAAATTTGTGTTGAGAGCTAAGATTATTCAATCAAGTCGGCAGGGGTATTTTCTCACTGAGGTGATCAGTTTATGTCTTTAGCTTCAAGCCTCTTAATTTTGCCTCCTTTTCTGGGTCATAAACTACTTGCTTACACTCTGTGACTTCATTAAATTTTTAGAGACTTGACAATCCAGGGCTTGTGGACCCGCAAATGGCCGGTGTTCATAACAGCATCTACTGAAGCTAATTTAGACCATTTGTGTTGATGTCACTTTGGGACAAACAAGCCACTTTAACATCACAGATGTTGGGTTTCATTGGCTCATCTGGATCACCTTGACCTTATGCTGGTGGTGCTACACTGAACTAGTTTTCCTTTCCTGTAAAGTGTTTGGCAAGGAATTGGTCCAGTATCCATAGATTCACCTGGATTCACCTGGATTCACCTGGTTACTGGACCAAATTATTCACACGAAAATTTACTAATTCAGGTTTTTTTTCATAGATCACATCAAAAATAACAGAAATATA